>CAAKHD010003776.1:0-13436 GCA_901007705.1 Fistularia tabacaria
GTTTGAGTGTGTGTGTGTGCGCGTGTGTGTGTGTGTGTGTGTGTGTGCGTGAGTGTGTGTGTTACATATCGCCTTATCTATTTTGTTGTGGGAGAAATGAATGTCATTTCGGGAGATGTCAGGCTGGAGGTGGTGAACACTGTTGCATGATTGCACGGGGAAAAGGCTGAAATCAGTCAGGGATCCCGGATTTTGACGGCCTGCTAGGACGCCCTTCTCTCGTGGGATTACTTTCAAATTGCGTCCGCCAAAAGTGATATGGAAAAGAAATGGGAGGTAATTCTCCAGGGTCGAATTCGTTGTCTGCGGAGGCCGCAGTATTCGTCATTTCAAAGCACCATTATTCTAAAAAGCTTGTTGTTTTGTTTTTTTTAAAATATAAAAACAAAACTGGTGAGCAGAAGGACCGGAGGAGAGGACGTGAAAAACACAGCAGGAAACGAGGCCTGTGTTCCCTGAAGCTTCTTAGAGGGGGCTGGTGCAGATGGCTGCAGACAATCACAAAGGCAAATATCCACTTACGAGCTGATACCAGTGTGATGCGCCCGCACCGCTTTCCGTCAACGGTGTTATACATGCATATTAAGCAACGCATATTCAATGTTGACGCATCCGTCGTGCACAGGAGTGTAATGCCCCTCACTGCAAGCTCAGCCTGCTGCCAGTGTGTGAGCTACATGTGAGAGTAGCTGGAACAGGTGCGGGTGTGTATGCGTGTATGTTGGAAAAGGGGGTCAGATTCCCAATAATGTCATGACAGGGACACAATGTGCACGTCACGATTCACCGTACTGTTGGAGGACATGCAAGGAGACGACAAACTCAAATATTCACAGTAAAAACACCACGGAAAATGTGCCCGCGATTTGTGTCTAGCGTTAGCAACATTATAAATTCTTTGCTAATAAAAACGAGACACACTGAATGTTTTTAAACTGTGAGGTTCTGATGGATTCAAGATAAGAAAACAGACTTTGAACGTTTCTTACAGGGAAATTCACCCCTATGATGAATCCAGTATTGCTATTAAACAGGCTTACTAATTACACACTGAATAAAAGTGCTATTATTATTTGTACATGTCTAGTTATAAGTAATTTAATCAGTGTATGAGCTTGTTGAACTACCATTTCAGCACACATTTTTAAAAAAATATTAATCGATGACTCACATAAGTAAACGCAAAGGAAAAAAAGTCATTTTGCACCAAAATGGATTTGATTGGTGTTTTCCAGCGTCGTGGAAAGTCAAGTTTGTCCATCTTTTGCTTCCCATCATGATCTTGTTCTCAGATCCAGCGTGGTTTTTCCATTTTTTTTGTTCTCTTAATTTGCTTTCATGTACAGTTCCAGCGTGACTCGGCTCAACTGGTTTTTTTTTCCGTGTCTGCGCCGGTGAGGTTCCACGCGACCAGACTGCTGATTGGCCAGAGAATGTAATCACTGAACACAGGGATCGACACACGAATGAAGCCCGTCATTAAAAAACAAAAACACAAAAACACAAAAACAAATTATAAGAGCACGACATGTAAACATCACGAAACTCGAATATCCCCTATTGAATCCATGCCTTGTGTCTGTCAGACTCTCACTTATTATTCAGTGTCCAGATGGAAAGTGTAAATGAGCTTTTTTTTCATGAAAGAAGAAGATAAGGATATTGATTATAAAATCATCTTCCAGAAATAGTTACGTGTAGATTTCTTTTCTCTAATTCAAGAGTGAACTGAAACGTCTAAAGTTGTGTCTTTCTAAAGCTAATTGTGTCGTCATTATGAAGCAGACAGGCAACAGGAAGTGGCTTGTGTGTTTTTTTCTGGTGTTTTTGTCCTTTTCTTTTTTTAGACATTTCCAAATACCTTCACAACAAGTCACGGTCACGTGCTCGTTCACACGCTGCTGCTGGCAGCATGAAGGGGGAGCATTACGAGGTGCCAACGATCGTATAAGAGATTCACACACCTTCACACGTTCAGTCAATAACCTTTGGATTAAGTCAAGGTCAGGGGGGGAAGGGCTGGGGGTAGGGGTGGGGAGGAGGGCTCGGTTGATACAGCGAAGCAAGAAAAAAATATTCAAACCCATGGTGTATCATTATTATTTTTGTTATTAAGATAATTCTCAGATAATACTTTATTGATTCCCTTTGGGTAATTCATTATTATTATTATTAAGATAATTCTCAGATAAGATGATACTTGATAATAGATAATACTGATCCCCATAGGGGAAATGTGTGATTATTATTATTATTATTATTATTATTATTATTATTGTTGTTGTTGTTGTTGTTGTTATTATTGTTATTATTATTAATAATAATAATAACAATAATAAAAATGATTATTTTATATATTATTATTATTATTATCATTATTATTATTATTATTATTATTATTATTATTATTATTATCATTATTATTATTATTATTATTATCATTATTATTATTATCATTGTTATTATCATTAATAATATGATTATATAATATGATATATGATATAATATGATTAATAAAATGATTATTTTCATTATTATTATTATTATTATTGTTGTTTGGAATGAATCGATATTATCTTGAACATTTTAGACACCTTTTACATAATTTTATTTCCAGTATATTTATTTTTAGGAATTGATTGGTTGATTCTTCAGGTCATGTGGAGATCAAGCTCTCGTATCCCTCAGCTGGCTGTGTGCGAGTGAGTCTGTCTGTGTTCGTTCTCTGGTCTGTGCCGGCCACTCAACTGAATGCAGCCCAATTGTCTGTGAAAACAATCCGTCAATAATGGATATATGCCACCTCGTCACTAACGTGCACAGTGAGCCAATCACCCCGAGCAGCTAATCAGCAGGGGTGAGAGGCTGCGGCCGTCTTCACCCTTGTCTTTGGATTTGGAGTCTTTTACAACACGTCTTTTCTTTTAAACATAGATCCGTCCAAAAGACAACTTTATGGTTTTAGCCTTTGGGTCGACCTTTGATTGACAGGTGGTTTGTGTTTCGAGGCTGATTCGGGTAAATTTGAAAGAAAGCATCTAGTTTATTTTGATAAATTCCAGAGACATTTGAAGGATGTGAACATGTGAACTAGTTCCTTCAATGTCTGTGGAGGTTCCCAGTCATCCAGGTCATGGTGAATTCTTGCCGAAATCTTCTCGTCGTCTTCTTGAACTGAAGAAGCCTCTCGGATGAGCGATGAAATGTCCTCAAGTTAGGAAATTCAAGTCCAGTTGCCACGACAAGAAGATTTTCATGTGTTTCATTCAAGGCTCCCTGTTGACTTGTAAATTTTAAGTGAACTCAGGGATTGTCCCTTGTGGTCACATCGTGGAACAGTCACGGTCTCCCTCATGAGATGCAGGACGTGCCGTCATTCGTGTCCCTCATAGATCCTCGAGAGCAGCGGCAAAGAAAAGTAAGTGTAATGAGCGGGTGAATGGTTTTTATGTCTCCGATGACTGACAGGTGACCAACCTCTCATCCAGCCGCTACCCCGTGACCCCTTGCCAAGGATGAATGCTCCTGCCACTGAATGAATGAACATTTATGATGCTTCCCCCCCTCGCATGACATTTGACTCAAAAGTCTCGGTGCCTCTTTGAAACAAACTGCTTAAAGTGATGACTACTTTCAGTAATGTGTTCACCGATGCGTGATGTGTTCACTGATCTCATACAAGAGGCCTGACAAGTGCATGCAACCTTGCACGCTGGCTCTTCGTGTCATCAATCGCTCGTTTAATCATGTTTTTCTGCGTGTTCCAACCTGTAAAGTTCCTCTCTGCATGAGCTAAATTCCCAGCCCTGCCTGCTCCCATGTTTGCTGTGCCATGCTGGTTCAAGAAGGGTTCAGCAGCTATTTATTTGGGTGCCTTAAGTGATTCTGGCCTTGTTAAATCCTATTTTTTTCCGCAAGCACGGAGCCCGGACTCCTCCAGGCACATGAAAGCAGGGCATGAAGCCAGCATCCCGACCGGGGGCCGAAAAACGGCCAATTCTTCATCCTTATTGGCCATGACATATCCAAAGTGGCAGAATGCCGTCTGCAGTGAGACGGAGGAGGGAGGAGGAGGCTGGAGAAGTAAGATGAACTGGTGGCGGAGGTTATTTCTATCTCCTCCCCAAGCTGTGCTTCAATTTTCTCAGCTAGAACAATGCAATCGAGAAGTGTGCATTAGGGCAGAGCAGGTCAGAATGAGAGTCCCAGGGTTCTGCAGTGTGTATCAGTTAGCGTGCCGTCAGCCTTGTTGCCCCTTGCTGGAAAATAGACCCAACTCTGATGGTTATTTAGAGAATCAAGAGGTGTTGGTATCTGACTTATCCTTTAACCCAGCGGAATGAAGATGTTACGGCAGCCTCGACCACCTCTTTTACCCCCTCACTCAGGAGCACTTTTATTTAAGGGGTGAATTCCGATTTTGTTGTGGTCGCGTGTTTTTCTGCACCCGGAACTTGTCCCGTTGCCTCAAGGCAGAAAACCAAGATCCAGACAAACATTCTACTTTTTATAAGTCCATCATCACTGGTGTTTCAGGACAGCCCGCCTGGGCTGGTGTTTTTCTGGGTCATTACTTTTCAAGTCCACGACAGATCAGGTGTATGTGCTTCAATACCAGGGAGTAATAAGGGCCGAAGAGTTTTCCTTTTTTAATCGTCTGGCAAAAATGTTCAGCTTTGGTTTCAAGTTTGTACATCAGACCAGTAGTTCATTAAAAATAATTACGGCTGTATTTCACAGAAGAGGAGTAGAAGGTTATTGGACAAGAGCTGGACATGTGACAGGTACACAGATTATCATTTCCTTCAGCTCACAATGTGAAAAAGTATCATTTCTTGCAAAAATGTTGCGCGTTCCTCTTATTGCTAAAAAAAGGGTCTTTCTAACACCCTGACTAATCCGTGTGACTGCTTAATAAGATGATGTATCCACACCATAGAGGATTTATCAAGTCTGATAAGCCTTATAGTGGCTTTACATCCAGTACCAATTAAATAAACTTAATAAATTATTTATCAACCTCTGTAAAGATGAAAGTTCAAAATATGACAGCTGCAAATGTGTGGCAAAAGACAATTATTAATGCAGAATGTATTTATCATATTGAAGAGACACATGAACCAACTAAAGGCTAAACAAGCGCACATGTTAGGTAAGTAAGTCGGATACAAATAAACAAAACAGTTGGTTTAGTCACAGTAGGTTAGAACTGAATAATTACCACATTCAGTGCACTATATCATGAAACTCCACGAAACCTAAATAGGAGTTCATTCATTGACACTTATTTCTGTCACGTGTCTTAATGTCTGCTCATCTTCACAGCCATGTTATTGCATACTTACACCTTTTTAATATATTTTTTTAACATTTTTACTCTTCGCAGTTTCTGTTTGAGCATATGTAGTTTTTTTTTTCCCCTCTCTGTTTTCACACAATGTAAATATCCAAGGAAAAAGACACCCACATTTTGCTCCAAACTCCAGCTGCTTCCTGGATGCGTGCAGGATTTGAAGCCAAAGAAAACACAAGGCTGACTTTTATTTTATTTCGTTTAAAACACAAGTTTTCTTCATCCCGTCGTGAGAGAGAAGAAGTAGCGGTTTATGATTTCAGAGTTTAAGATAGAAAAGGAGTTTGTTTTTAATTCTGTGACACTGCTGATGTGACTGTCTGCTGATGTCACTGACTTATCCTTTCCTCTCCCTGAGACCTATCAATCAAGCTCATCGTGGTCCTGGAAAACCTCACTGGGCACCTGGATATGTGCTTCTCAAGTGTGCTTCTACTTTATTAAGTAATTGCAGAGCTGAGTTCCGCAATCAAGAGCTTGATTTGTGAGTTTGTGTGTGTAGGTGTGTAGGTGTGTGTGTGTGTGTGTGTGTGTGTGTGTGCGCGCGCGTGCACACACGTTTCTCTTTGTTTAGTCCATCAGTACCTACGGGGACATTTTACCAGACCTTCAGAAACTACTCCCTGAAGTTACAGGTTGAGATGTGAGGTCCATGACACCACCCACCTTCTCCACACTTGGGGTAACATCCATCTTCTCTTCCATCCCCTGACACGACCCTCCTGGAAAAAAAAAAGCACAAAAAATAAATACAATGAATTTAAAAAGTGGGTCATGACTGAAGCAACTACTCTGAACTAAATGGAAAATGATGGACAGGTAGCTATGATTGGAGGTGTGCATGTATGTGTGAATGTGTGAATGTGAGAGAGGGAGAGAGAGAGACTATTCATTACTTTTGCTCAGTGTCATGCACTGATTCCTGGCAAATGTCGATTTGAACAGGAGACAGAAATGATAATTAATGACACCCCCAACCCTCCGGTGTAACACCAGTCATATGTGAAGAGTATTTTTGTTTCTTAATGAGATTAGCCATTGATTCGAATCAGTGAGGCTCATCCTTATCGTGCAGACACCTCCATCTGACAAGACAGTCCGGGATAAAAATGCTGCTCTGAGAGTGTATATTCACAGAGGTCCAGTCAAATCCAATTTTATTTACATAGGCTCAAATTGCAACAGAGTTGTTCCACTTGTTGTGACACTTTTCATGTAGTGCAGGGCTGGACCACACTTAAAAGTAATTTACACAAAACCAACATTCAAGCGCTCGGCAACCGAGGCAAGGAAAAAGTGACTCGGACAGAGAACCTTGGACAGATCAATGCAGCCGGCCATCTGTCTCGACCAGCTGAGGTTAAAAAGATAGAAAGAGAGGGAGGGGACAGGCAGGAAATGGACACATACTAATAATAACAGTGGCGATACAGTTATATGTTGATAGCTGATGTGATACAATAATTGCTTTAAACATTCACAAAAGAGATAATTGTTGGTGCCCTTGTTGGGACCACTGCACTAAATCAAGCCACGACCTCAGGGAAACTGCTAGATTAGAGAGCCCAGGGACTCGGGAGAAGACATGAGAAGACTATCATGCAAAGGTGAAGGGATGTAAGCGCAGACAGGATGGGAAGAGTGGAACGAATGAGAGAAGTGCATCATGGGGTATCCCTCAGAGTACGCTAGCCCCAGCTAAAGTCGGGGCTAGCTTAGCCCTTCCTATGAGCTTTCTCATAAAGAAAGGTTTTAAGTCTATTTTCAGACAAAGAGAGGACGTCCTCCCCTCAGGTGGAGATTGGAAGATCTCCAGATCTGACAAAAAGGGACTTTGTGGCTCGGCGATTTAGGGACAGTGTCACCGGTGTGTGTGGCAACTCCAGAAAGTCTTGTGTCACAGATTTCCCCCCCTATAGTTTCCTCGCTTTCAGCCTTACAGCGAAGATTAAGATCTGGTGTCGGAATTATTGCTCCACCAGGCGCCCTAATTCTGCGGCGTCGAAAGCAATTCGGCTGTCAGGTACCACTGAGAGAATCTGGCAGCAGCCACTGGCATCCTCTACATCTTCCTAACGAAGGCAGGGACGTGATGTCCATGTCTGTTGATTGACCCCCTTCCGGCTTCTCCTCAACTCAATAGCTGCTAAAACAAAAGAAAAAAAGGGCCCAAGTCTCTCCGGTGTCTGGGATTTTAACAACCGATTTACATGTAACAAGAGCATCAATCATCCTCAGCAGTCCCAGGAAACACATGGCCCGCCACCTTGCCCCCCCCCCCCCCAAACACAGGTGCTTGACAGACAGAGTCAATTCTGCCTAATGAGCATTTGTGCACCGCCGTGCGAAAGATGCGCTTTGGCAGACAGTCTGGATCAGATGCAGGAGGCCCGTGTGACGCCGCAGATACGGTGAAGCTCAGTTTTTACAGCTGGAGTCGAGGTGGGAGCCGGGCTGGAGGCACGGACGCTCGGGGCTCGAGGATTTTAAAAATGCAGCTGCCTCTCAGATCACTAAGCGTCTGCCAATAAAACGATCCGTCTTTTTGATGGATGTTTTCCAAAATTTCAGTTAAATGTTTGGGCCGTTGCCCAGTCGATGTTGTTTGGCTCCAAAAACAAGCGGCTGGCATGTCGAACATACAGCATAATTCAATACCTTTAACAGGAACATGTGTTCGATATCACTTAGAGTTAATGGCTTCCTTTCTGCTGTGATTAATGTTCACTTGTGAGGTCACTTCCTGCAGGCAATTACTCCTGCAGGAAGACATGCTCAACGTCTTTAGCCCGAGAAGCGATGTGACGCGCTGCTTTAAATGCTACCCTCGCTATTATGACCTATTATGACTCAATTTTTGACATTCAAACACAGACTGAATATACTGAGTTTATTGACGGTTTCACTGTATAACAAGTCTGATCATCCATTCATTCATTCTGCTTATCCTGCACTTGAGGTCATGGGGATGCTGCAGCCTATCCCAGGGGTCATTGGGCAAGAGGCGAGGTACGACCCGGTTGCCAGATGTAATGTAAATGTAAAGTATGGCGATATTTGTTCCCGCGAGCATCATACTTTTTCATTATGTTCGGTGTCAAAGGGTGAAAACCAGTTTATCAGGGGCAGACTGATGTGACGTGGTGTAAGTTGTGGAGACTCGCTTAAACCGCAATGATTCACACGGACGTCCAAGTCTGCCTGAAAATGGCACATGGCCCAAGTGTAGTCCTTGGCCTGACTGAACAAGCAGGAATACCTCCAGGATGAAGATTTGTGCAAGACAAGGTTTTCACTGGTAGCTGGTTTGATTCCGACAGGGCATCTCTATGTGTGGAGTTTGCACGTTCTCACTGTATTGGCTTTCCAAAGGTTCTCCGGTTTGCTCCCACACTCTAAAAACATGCAATAGGTTCATTGGAGACCCTCAGTTGCACAGGCATTTAAAGAGGATGAATGGTTGTTTGTCTCCGTATGCGACACTGTGATTGACCGACGACCAGTCAGGGAGAACCCGCCTCTCGCCCACTGACAGCTGGGATGGGCTCCAGCACCCCGGTGACCCTGAGTGAAGGATAAGCTGTAGGGATAATGAATGATTGAATGAGGTGAAAACTGTGATTTACATCAGACGCTGTGTTTTAGCTGGGGAGCGGAGATGCATCTGAAAGCTGCTTGTCAATAACCTGCGGTGTCTTGCTTTGCCTCTTGGCTTAGCATGCTAAGCTAACCAGTTCTCCTGGCGTCATCTTGCACAGCCTGACCTTCTTTAAAGTTCCGCCTGTCAATTTGTTTCATTTATCGTAACTTAGCAGCTCCCTGGAGGAGGACTCAACGAAATGAGCAAGTTTCTCGAGGAGAAAGCTAACCTCTTTCGAACTTCTCCTTCTTCCAATTGATAATCACCTCCACCACTCCTGCAGCGACTGCAAAAACCATGACTCGAATACAGAGTGACATGAATTTCAAGCATAACAGTGCTTTGTCTTTTCTTTTGTTTGTTTTTGAATTTGTGATGATGCTGTTTGCAAATGCATTGCGAGACTATTTCTCACTGCAAAGCGCCATGAATGTACTTATATGGACATCTTTTCCTGTGTGACAAGAAGGCAACGGGAACAATTTTCGATGATTTTACAAAGACTCTCTCCGTTGACCTTGAAAGGTTGTGTGCAGCTGGGCAGTAACGGGGGTTGCCGAGATAATTTAATTACCAGACCCTCCATGGGCAAGGGTAATTACTGCTCAATAAATCCCAGCTAATCCCACTTCTGAGTACCCAACACAGACACAGCCTGGAGCATGCCGACAACCGGCACTGCCTCCCTGACGCACCCCCCCCCCCAAAAAAAAACCCAAACAAACAAGAAAACCTTCAGCATCATCAGGTTCCTGAGCAAGCACACGTTTGCATGTATGCTCCGCGGAATGTGCGTGAAACATTTCAAACAATCATAATACCTTCCCACTCACTCCGAAGGAGGTAATCTGTTCCTGTGGATTCCTATCACGTCCTGTTCACCCTCTTGTGTGTGAGTTAAAGGGGGGGGGATCTCAGGTCAAAAGGGCCACTTGTCACTCGGCGGTAAGAACGTCATAATTATCATTTTGGGGATGGAGGAGAGGTGACCTCTGCACAGCAGTGCACGAGGACTGGAGTTGAAGCAGAGGGAGTGAATGAAAAAAATAAAATAAAAAAGCCACTGCTAATGTTGATCAGCAACAACTGGAACAAAACTCCCCAGCTGGATTTAAAAGCAGAAAATTGGAAATGATCAAGAAAACAAAAAAGAAAAGTTGAAAATTTGCTCCGGAAATGCTTCAGCATCCCCAGGACTCTAAGTGCAGGATAAGCGGAAGTTGATGGATCTCTCTCCGGAACTCTCCGGAGCCATGATACACATGAAATACAGATTTATTAATATTCATAGTTTTATGACTAGCAACAGTGCTCTATTCCTTGCCTACCCCGAGCTGCTAGCTAGTTAGCAGTAGCTAGCAGACCCGGTGTAGCAGCAAGCACCCTGTGTTCCAATAGGTGGAATAAGGAGTCATTTTCAGCACGGGTATAAATATAACTCAAAGTGTGAGACTGCAGGTGTCAGACTGCAGGCTGATATGTGTGTTCTATGTTCCAGGTGTACACGTTCTCACTCCCAAGCCTGCATCACATACCAACACCCGCCCCTTTCTCATCATTTTTCAATGAGCCTGGAGAAGCATCTATTTTCGGAGCGCAGTGTCAATGGAAGAACTGGATTTCTCATTTAGAACAGAAGGATGTGGAAAATAAAAACTCTCTTTTATTTGCATTAGGTTTAGATGTAGAAGTGAGGATCCAGGTTCGTTGAAAAATGACAAGGTGTGTCCAATGCGTTTGTGGCACTGAAGGAACCTTCCCCATTTGTCGGGTTGTTGACGCATTGGGAGTGAGAATGTGTTCTCCGGGTCGGTGTTTGCATCTCGCTGCCTGGAGGCCCTGTGAATGCAGGCTAGGTGACAAGCAAAGAGCATCCGACGTCGAAGATTCATAGTAGAAAATCAACGCTTCTATTTCAAGCTAGACAGAAGATGTCATCCATCACCTGCCGCTCATCCTGAGCTCAGGGTCACTGGAGCCTATCCCAGCTGTCATCAGACGAGAGGCGCCCCGACCTGGTCGCCAGTCAATCGCAGTGCCACATACAGGCAAACCATTCCCTCTGGGCAATTTTCCAATTAACCTGCATGTTTTTGGATCGTGCAAGGAAACCCACAGGGAGAACTTGCAAACTCTACACAGAAAGGTCCCTTGTGCTGTGATGCTGAAGCATTAACCACAGCCCCACCCAGAAGCAAAAATTGATGCCCAACAATGGCTGTCAGATAAACGCCTTCCTTGGTCAGAGACAGTTTCTACACCAGAACTGATGGTCACTCATCACCACCAGCAGTTCAGAATCAGAGAGGCTGATCGTTGTTTTTGCAAGTACCTCACCCTAACGGAAGGCATTTATTTAAAAAGACAGGTGGCTGACTGTGCTGGTCCCGGTCGCGGGAGTCTCAGGAACTTGTGGGGAAGTCGGCGAGCTGTAGAATCCTGGACATCGGCAAGCGGAAACATAGAATAGGGATACATGAAATCACAGGGGGGGCCGCGGCCATCTGGGAGCCGCCACTGTGGGTTAAACAGTCTGGCCAACAGAACAATCTAGCACTGAAGGCCTGGCAACAGACTCCTCTTATCCTCAGCCTGACGAGGCTTGATGATCTACAGGTGTGCACTGCAACCCAGCTGAAATCCATCCTGCTGCAGGGCTGCTGCTCAATAGGCTCTCTGGTGAAGAACTGCAAGGTGAGAGGAACTGCACACAGACTCATAACTCCAGGTCCCAACAAGGCCAGGATATTGATGGAACTGATTCTTCAGGGTGATGATAGGATGTCTTTGTTTACGCCTTGCTTGGTTGACCACTAGCGTCCCATTCCCATAGCTTCCTCCTGTGGCAAAAACTGACCAGCAAGAGGATGTGTCGTGCTTGGGAAGCTATTTTTCAGCATCGTACCATATAGACTATTATTTGGGACTGTGGCTACTTTGAGAAATGTTGCAGGCTGCCTCCTGGTGTGAGTGTTACCAATGCTGGTACGGGTAGCATTTGTGGCATACAAGAGGACACGTTCCAAAGTAGCCTTTAAAACCCCAATCGTAGTTTTCCTTGGCCTCTTTGAAACACGACAGTTCTAAGGAACTCAGTTGAACTCAAAAGGGGAGCCTTTTAACTTCAAATTTGCCTAGGCAGTAAAGATCCACAGCAGGGACCTGTGCGACGCAAAAGTCTGCAAAGTGCCGCACTCAAAAAATAGACAACCACGAAGAAGAGGCCAGCAATACAGAATTGAAGTTTTGCATGGCGGGAATAATAACCACGCACCATCAAACAGGTTTAAGTATTTCTATTTTCTCTCTGCACTGATTCACAGCATGATAGCCACGGCACTAGCTAGCTCTGTATTTGTTTGGGCGAAAATGTTTATGTTCCACTGAAAGCCCTGAAAAGTCCTCTATGGTGTAGCAGGCCAGAAGATCTTGGACCGATTCATCACTTTATTTCTTTTGCTTCTATCCATTTTGTCGCAAGTCACAAGAAAACCGTTGACCAGTGGCCACAATGTTTTCTTTCTAAACATGCGCTCTGCAGAAGGTATATGGTAATGAGCATGTCTTTTGAGGTCCACCTATGTCAGATAGTTCCTATTCAACTGGGAAAAGACCCTGCCCTGGAGGAGGAGCTTAAATGGCTCTTGAAAACTGAGGTCGGAGCTCCTGGCTCCTTTGCAGTCCGGATGGACTAAAAAAACAGCCTAGTTCCTTTCGATGAATTTAGGAAGAGATCAATAGCTTGAAATGCATGCTCTACTCGAGCCAGGAGATAGTGTGCAGCATCAGTGCTGTCAGCAAGAGCGCAATACCATCTGCAAAGTCAAAGTCGGGTAGAATCACAGCTCGAGAGCATTTACTCCTGCAAGATCTGAAAGTTAGATCATCTGAATCAGAGAGAGGCTTGAAGGCTGAGGTACAAAACACTATTTATTCCATCCATCATTTCTTTTTTTGTTCCATTCCAACAGCCTTTAACATCTATCCCTATCTTGTATTTCATTTGTCATATTTCTGTTTATATAATGAAGATGATGTGAGTATTGCAAAAAATATCAGGTTGAGAAAGTGTTAAAACTCTGCAGGCAGTTCTGATCAGCCAAGAGCAAGGAGAGTGCCATCTATGCATCGGGTATGTTTTTCTTATTTAGAGAAAATGATCATTTGAATTCAGAGCGAAGCAAAAATAAGAATCAATAAAATTAATTTCCACATAGTCTTAACTGGCTCTTATCAAAATGGGGGCAGTGAAGCACCATGTGATGCTCTGCTTCAGCTAGGGGGCGGCACAGTGCACTCAGACGCCCGTGATTAGATTAAATGACATTTCTAAAGCATAAAATGTATTGATACAAAACGTCACGTTTAATTAACGCCCCCCCCCCCCCCAATTTTATCTCACTCCCCACGAACAAAAAAAAAAACCTATAAAAAAACAACAAA
>CAAKHD010003776.1:34851-45492 GCA_901007705.1 Fistularia tabacaria
GGTGTGTTTTTGTAATTAGGGAAGAAGCGGTTCCGACTGCTGACAGAACCTCGCCAAAAGGTACCGCAACACAAATCTGTCGGTACTCCAGGCTCGCTTGTCTCTTTGTTTTCATCTATGCGGGTGAGATATTCCCTTTACCTGCCTCGGTGGAGAGGACAACAGTGCCCTCTGGACTTTCCAAGAATTTCCGTCCGAACACGGAATGTCCATATGGACTTTAGGCTTTCTGAATATATATATATATATATATATATATATATATATAAGAGAGTGAAGGATTAGATGTCTCTATATGTGGACCTGTGATTGACAGGTGATCCGTCCTGGTTAACCCCCCACCTCTCGCCCAGTATCAGTTGGGATGTGTCCCTTAAGGTTGTGGCGACCTCTAAAAACATATCTGCTGCCATGTTGAGGCCAATTAATGCTACGTTTGAGACGAAAATACATGTTTTATCCAGAAACTCCAGCAACTCTTATGTGATGGTGGTTCATTTGCAGGGAATTATTTCAAGGCCGTGAGTTTTGTTTAGCCAGTTCTTTTTCTTTTTGCTTTCGGCACAAGACTTTTACAACACATTAAGAAGACAAGGCAGCCGGATTTAGTCTGAATCAATGTGTTTCGGCATTGTGTTATCTTCTCGTCCTTTAATTACTCTTTTTTCTCTGTCGATTATATTCTCAAGTGAAAATGAGCTGATTGATCAAGTTCTAAAACAATGCACAGCCTAAGAAGCTGATTATCTTAAACAGCTTTCAGACGAAGAAGTTCTAAGAACAGTTCTCAGAAGAGTTCAGCTCAAATATTTTTCCAGAAATTAGCCTGCTCCAGGGTAGCATTTTAGTTTTCATTCCCACTGGCAGCAAGGGTGGGAATAAGAAAGACCATCAGATGGGTTTACATATTCTTACTTTCTCCCTGCAACGCTGTGTTGCATGAAAAAACCTGCCGTTAGCTAACTCTGACAGAAGTTTGGCACAGATGTTTACGTTCCGCTGCCCTGGAAACCCCTTCGAGCCTGGAACTTCGGTCCATTTTCTCAGGTAGCGCAAGAAAACAGCTGACCAGTGACAGCAGCAGTTTTTAAAAGTGATGCTTCGTGGCACAAATCTGCTAACGGCTGCAGTTTGTGAGTTCTGCTAATCACTAAGCACCTCAGAGTCGGCGCTTGAATGGTTCTGGGAACGGAGGTCTGAGCTACAAGTTCTGATGCTGTCAGAATATATGAAAAGAGGCCTAGTTCCTGAAAAAGTTATGGGAACTGCAAAAGGAGCTTTCAGAAATTAAAAAGGTGAGGTGGGGATGATGTAATCTATCGTTCTTGATTAAGATTATCTTCTGTTAGATTTAGATGTACATTTTAAGGTCAAGGATTGAGCCGTCAACCCCTGCCACTCCAAGTGGAAGTGATTAGCATGTGTCAGGAAAAAGAAAAGTGTGTGTTTGTTCGAACTTGTCCTCCCTGCTGTCATCGCCTCGCTAATATCACCAAAACACGCGGTGTGTTTTTGTAATTAGGGAAGAAGCGGTTCCGACTGCTGACAGAACCTCGCCAAAAGGTACCGCAACACAAATCTGTCGGGGCCCAGAGTGTTCCCACGGTGGCAGCTGCTCCTGCCTCTTCCGTCCCAAATGTTCCGAAGAAGACGCTGATAGATTGCGGTGAAAAATGTCGGAAACGTCTGGCGGGCCGTCGCCTGCACCTTCCGAGCTGCTGGAAGGAGAAGAACCGTCTGAGCGCATTTGGCTTATTGTTGAGTACAGATTACTGTGTCTTTAACCCTTTGATGACATCAACGGTCCCATGCTTGAATGGTCATGAAACTTGGGGATCATTGTCGGCAGCCGCTGCGCCTCAGAGTATTTCATTTGTGATGTTAAAGTCTGTGAAGGCCGCTCGCCACAAGACGAGCGTCGGAGCAGGTCGCATCCAGGGACGCCTCTTGGTCACACCTCCTTGTCACGCACCAGGTCGAAACCTCCTTGGTGGTTTATGGAAACATGTAAGCCCGAGCAGGCAGCCAGGGGTCTGGAGGAAGACCAGAGAGAAGATTTATCGACGTAGTGAAGAGGACATGAGGTTAGTCGGTGTGAGAGAAGAAGATACAGTGAACAGGGTTAGACGGAGGAGCTTGACGGCGACCTCTGAAGGGACGAGCCGAGAGGACGAGGAGAAGAAAACCGTCGCAGAGTCTGTCGGCGTTTCTTACTTTTTATTTTAAGAGAGCTGAAATTTCACTGTAATTCCCAGTGTTCTGGGACGTGTAAGAGGCCGACTAACACCATCCGCCATCCGTGGTTTCCATGGCGACTGTGATCCCTGTATGATAATCGCATTCCCACTATGGCTGTGAAAATACTCGTTCCTCCCCGATAGGAGAAAATTAGAACGAGGAAAGTACGGCGATGAATTCGACTGCGTGACAAACAGGCAGTGGGAAGGAGGGCTTTGTGGTCGGGGCTGACGAGGTCAGGCCTCGGCGGGGTTTTCGCCGTATCTGCGGCTGCAGGCCGGGCCGCTCAGGCCCCGGTGCAGCCGCGTATGGCGCAGGATCTGAGCCCAGTTATACTGAGCGAAGCAGCTGCGGTTTGGGGGTTTAAACTCCATGGGATTAAACCGAGCGCAGTGACTGATTCATCCTTGATGCTCTAACAGAGGTCATTGATCCCGGAGTTTCCTCTTCGCTGGGGAATATCCCCCTCTTTGTTCTCCTCTTTCAATGCGTCCACAGTGGCAGTTTTGTGGAGAAGTGAGCGCAGAGTTTATGGTTTTTAGTTCAGCTTCAATTGTGCCAGAGTCCATTTCAAATTATTGCACGTTTCTGCCGCTTTCTGTCAACAGGAGTTCCCCCTGAGTCGTTCTTCTCCAGGATAAATACTTTGTAGGCGGTGCCAAATTCTCAAACCCATTCGCCAAAATACGGACAAGAAGGTGGTGCACATCTGCAGTGTTATGAACTTTACCTGTCGGGCGCCAGCTCTTGCTCAGCTGGTAGTGCACGGAGATATCAGCCTTATCTGTGGTTTCTTGATACCGACAGCAACGAGGCCAAAAAGGGGTGCTTCATGTTTTCAGCTTGTGAGCTCCTTTTTCAAATGGACAAGTCAAAATGATATACCAAGAATAAAGATATTAAACATGTATATTTCTTTATTCCTATTCTGAGTCTACTTTGATATGATGCACTAAGATGAACAATAGTCAGAACTGTCATTCACTTTTAACGCAGTCGTTTTTAAGCCTTGCATGGCAGTTCTGTCGCCATCGCTGAGTGAATGGCTGATTGTGATCCAGTATTAAGTGATTGGAAACAAAAGGGGAAGAAAGTGAAGGAGAAAGATTTTACCGTGAGAATTGTAATTATATTTACAAAAAAATCTAAATATAAGACATGTAAAGCTTTCTCAAATCTTCTGTTCGCTTTCTTCTCGTAATCTGTTGCACTAAATATTGCACCTTGCTAATTGTAACTCTCCCCGTCAGCTTGTTCTCACGCCTGATGTAAGATGGAATAAGTCTTTCCTATGTCGGGGCCGAAGGTTCCTAAGTCCTGATCAATTCCTGAAAAACGGAGGGAAAGGTTTTTGTTTTTCCCCCTGAAATAATCCCAAGGAATTTAATCTGCCTTCCCAAAATCTGTGGCTTCCAGGGTCTGAAGAGTTTTGAGTTTAAACATTCCCTTGAATGACAGCTTGGGGTTTGACAGGCATCCATTCACAGAGAACACATGAAGACACTCAGAACTTCCCAGTGGCAGGAGATCAACTCAGAATGGGAAAATGAACTGGTCGTGGTTGTTTACAGAACACAAAATGCCTCCTATCACCCCGGTAGAAATGAATTCCCCCGAGTTGCCGGTTAACGAAAAGAAATTGAATTCCACCTTTAGGCGAGTCTTAATCAGTGCTTTCAAAAGTGACCCTGGACTCTCATCCCCTTCATTTCGGGCCTTCGTTTCCCGGCTCAGCCAAATGGCCAATTTAGCAGAGCCCGACAAAAAGTTCAGCGTGAGAGGTATCTTCTTATTGGTCTTCGGATAATTTGAACCAAAAATAAATAAGTACAAAGTAAAGGGAACCCCCAAAACCTAAAAACAAACCCCGCAAGAAACTGAACACTGACAGCAACCTGGGGCAACGGAGGGGAGTGAAGCAAAACTGTTTTGGAAGGGCTTGCACATCTTGACATGGTGTGATAGGAGCGTTCGTGGCCCCCTGCTGCGCGCATTAGATCAATTTTCTGCTAAGAAATTAAAAAAACAAGCAAAAAAAAGAAATGAACATGTTTCATAACAGGGGATGAAAATAAGTCAGATAAGACCTGCACAGGGTGTAAATAAGTGGAAACTCCCCTTGAGGTCATTCTAAGGAAAGACGTGCAGATGGCTGCTTTTTTTACTTGTCATTTTGTTCCAGTGTCGCCGAAGGACATCTTGATTTACAAAAGACATGAGATGTTTTTCTTCTATTTTTTAGTATTTTTCAAGACACGGCATCCCATTTTGAAATCAACAAATAAAGAATCGATGTGTGTGTATGTATGTATGTATGTATGTAGATGTGTGTGTGTGTGTGTGTGTGTGTTTGTGTGTGTGTGGGTGTGTGTGTGTGTGTGCGTGTTTGTGTGTGTGTGACACATGACAATTGCTTGAAGTTTAACATGTATATTTCTGATCAATACCAGCCTTCACGATTGATATCGTCACTCCTCTCGCACTCTTGCGTGCATGCATGTTAGCCTCGCACGCTGCGCAGCGTTGATTCAAGCGGAAAGGAGTGCCTCCGTGGGCGCAGCCTCGGCCTCGCACATCTATCTCTGGCTCACCGTTTGACAACTATAGATCCCCACCCCCCCTTCCTCCTTTGCAGAAGACAAATAACCTTATTACCGCGGAGAGCAATTCAAAACAGGATCATGTCAGGCATGGAGAACTGCCTCTGAGGAAATACCGCCGTTGCGCACCCTTTTCCTGGGGAAACCCATCAAAAAGCACATTCTACACGCCAGTTTTGAGAGCTTGTTTGGGCTTTCGCCTCGCATCAAGAGGATCATCCAAAAGCACCGGCCCGCTAAGTGCTGTTGTCAGTTTCTGTATAATTCAATGCGGACGTGACGTTTGTGTATGAGCGCCAAGCCCGATTTGCAGCTGGGGACACATTTATTTCACCATAATGAAGTTTATGTTTCTTTTTGTTTTCTTTTTTTCTGTGCACCGATGGATGCGCCTTCAGGGCAGGTGTGTGTCTGTGTGTGTTTTCCTCTGTGTCGTCACAGCTCTAAGAAGGCAGGAGAGACAGTTGGCACACAAGGATCCCCCGTGTTGGAAATTAGTCTTTGCACGTGGAATCACAGAAGAGGATAGGAAGCTCTGAACTTCGTTTTCCTTTGCTACCCACGTGAAGCCCCGTGCGTGGATCGCTATAACCTGCTCTGCTAAATAATTCACGTCGGCGGCCGAGCTGCGAAACACCGAATCAGTTTAATAGCCGGTGAGGCGATGAAACTCCATCCAGGAGGTCGGCAATGACACCCCCCTACAGCCAAGTGAACACACAGTCACAGACACGCACACACAAACGCACACGCACATATCGACACCACCCCTTGTGGCCGTTCCTTTCCTTTTCTTTTCCAAGTGTTGCTCATTGATTGGGTGAAGGGCAGGAGTGTTGAGAACAGTCAGGGCGAATGAGCCCGACAGCCGTTATTGTCCAATCACGGGCCATCGGGGTGATTGAAGGCCTGAGTGGCGCCCCTGATGGCTAATAGGCCAATCATATCTGTGTCAATCATCCAAAACAAGCAGTTGTTCTCTTGGATCAGACGACTCCAATCTCTGAGGACTGCACGCTTTCTGCGCGACTCGCGATTCTTTTCAAGTCTCACGTAATGAAAAATAGAACGATAATCAAGGAACTCACCAAATTATTAGGTACGTCCACAGGAAGCGCATAGCATCCCTGTCGTTGCTTGAAATAATAATCATCTAAAATTTAAGTCTTTCATTGAAACCGTCAGAAAACCCAGCCTGCAGCCGTCACGACTCTCGTCTACATTTTCTGCCAAATTCACTCACTAAATAGAAATGTATTCAAAATGTTCAGTTAAATTCAATTCAATTATGCTCATGCTAACCTTAAGCCAGGCACTCGCGACATAACGCCACCATGGTAACTGATGTGACCCACTAATTCCCGTCTTATCTGAAGATAGAATTATGAACGTAGTGGACGAGGGCTGACTTATTGTGATGACAGAGCCCTTCGTGGTGTTTCCAAGGCAGGAAGTACTCAGAATGAACTGATAACATTTAAGGCGGTCAAAGGTAAAGGTCGCAACTTGAAAGCAATTCTGAAAAAAAAAAAGAAAGGAAAAAAAGACCCTGAAAAAGCTTTCACCTCCAAAGATGTAGGTTAAAACCACCGAGAATGGAGCATGCATACATTTTGCACTTAGCTTTTGACTCGCTGCTGACAAAATCTTCCACTACGACGCCATGAAGATACTTAACTTCCAAAACGACCGAAGGTCCACGTTGATATGACACCGTGTTACGCACAGTCTCACCAGGGAACGCTTTGAGCGAGCGTCGAGTTTTATGCCCCCCCGGCAATAAAAATCAAGATTATTGTTCTTTAAAGTCTGAATTCTAAACATCATGTCGTGGCCATAAAGAGGAGAGATGTTCCGGCTGGCGGGGGCAGACGACGGTTAGGCGGCGGTTCCAGACGAGAGCGGTGTTGATTTATTCCAACAGTCATTCGTGATGGGAGGGGGATATTGACCCGCTTTCGTTGCGGCGAACACAGAGAACATCCCTCTGAGAAATCCACACAGAGTTTTATGGCCGCACACATTATCGTCCTCAAATGACCATTAAACTGCGCCGTGAACAGATATAATAAAACCTTACATTATCGGGCCGATTCAGGGAGGATTTATTATGGATGTGTTTCCTTTTGCTTCAACAACTCTAGCTTCTAATTGGCCTCTGGCTGAATTGGATTGTCCTTAAAAACACATATTTTCTTCTTGTGTCGTTGAGGGTTCTCAGTCATCCAGGTTCCGGTTTGATCATTCGTGGAAACTTGACTTGCTTTCTTTGGAAGAAGAAAGTTTAAAGTATTTCATTTTCATAATATTTTAAAAAATATTTCACATATTTTATTTATTTATTCACTAACCTCTCAATTTATTTATTGACATTTCATTTTTACTAATTCATGATACTGAATTTCCCCCATGGGGGATCAATAAAGTGTTATCTTACATTTTCTGCAATGGCTCCATACATCAATGAACAAAATAAAACTCTGTCTTCTATAGCATTTTTTTTCAGGTGTGGTATATTTGTGAGTGAGTGTTTATCCGGCTTAAGAAGGGAAAAAAAGGAAGACAGGAATCTTATCAGACTCAATCACAAAGTCAGTTTCCATTGCAGGACAAAAAAAGAAAAAAAAAATCATCCCATAATCGAGAAACTCTGAAGGGTGGTGAGATAAATCTGCGGAGACGGCAGACGATAAACAAGATGGAGGAGAAAAAAAAAAGTTGATTTCCGCCACGCAAACAGCTGATGTGCCACAGGTTCGCCTCTCCAGGCCTCTGAGATCAGCTGAGAGGAGCCGCGGAGGAAAGTCAAAGGAAAAAAGATTCTTCTCATTTTCTTCTTGCCTTGTCGATCCCAGTCAGTTTCTTTTCAAAGAGTCGTGAGAAAAGTTTGAGGAAAACCTGCTCCAGATACATATTTATCACCTTTTATTTTCAGATCGAGGAGGTAACGTTTTACCTGCCACTCACTGAGGTTTGGATTATTTACCAGCAAGGGAATTCACTCTTCCTACTAAAAGCACGGACACGCAGAGTACAGCGAATACACGGGTGAGTCATGCTGCACGCGGTAAAGTCATCCACCACAGCCACACAATATGGCTCCCCAGGCGAAACTTTATATGGCGCTATTCCTTCATCTGCGATTTTCATACACTTACAAAAGAAATCGAATAGCATTGCTTTACCACTGTCTGACAACGACCAATTTACATGCTGAACAAATTACGAAAATACACAAAATCTAAAATACTATTCAAATACCCTTACCATTGAATTAAAATCCTATAAATAAGGGAATGAATTATTATGATAGCGATACATTTTAGATACAACAAAGGGCCACGTCAATAAAATGTTTTATAGTTAAATAATCAGTAGAATATCAAAATAATTTGGTAATAGTTATAACTGATAGTGATATAATTATCTTGTACAATCATTTCATTAATTTAAATTGATTAATTTAACATTTATTTTAATGATTATTTGTTCATTAAATAAATCGTAAAAATAGTAATGATTAAAAAATAAGTATTCGGTAAAAGTAATAACTATTAATCTTATCATCATATTGAAAGTGAACATTTTTCCTATTTCGTGGCCTATGTTGCATTTAGCTCATTGGGCCAGCCGGCTCTGTTGACCTTATCTGATAGTTCGGACAGCGGTACGGCTGACCCGCTCCACCGGATGAACCACCAGATTTTAAAATTCATCTTCAGTTTTCCATGTTTTCTTTTCGTTTCCTTATATCAAAGGATACACAGATGTACCTCATGATTCTCTTTTCTTTTTTTCTTTTTGTTTTTGCATGTCTGCATAGGTTTCTTTTGTGTGGTCACCACGGCGATGAGCATCTGGGTTATCAGTTGCTCGGGTGTTAAACAGCTCATTAGCACATTTACTGCACAGGCGCATTGAGCAAGTGATGATGCTGAATAGCTAAAAAAAAAAGAACAAGAAAGTAAAGAAGAAGTTAGTTTTTGTAAGTAGTTGATCGTAAAGCCTTCTGATATGAATGTCCTGGGCCAGATGTTTTCACATCGTAGAAGGCCATCGGAGTGACGCATCGGATCATCCGTTCTGGCTTTTCATACTTCAGGTGAGCGGCGACTCCTCATCAGATGTTTATGCGGGTTGTCAAGACCCGACAGTGGAGGAAGTGAAGCTGACAGCTGATTTCTCGGTGCCTGATCGGACCGGACTGTTTGCCCACAGCTGAAGGTCAAAACACGGGGTGCGCACACACACACACACACACACACACATGCCCACACACACACACTTGCACACACTCATTCACATGAAAAATCGGGGCAATTAGGAGATTTATGGAGGAACCGGCAGACATCTGGAGGGAGCCCAGGTTGTTAGATGTCCAATTAGTCATGAATTAAAGGGATTTTGAAGGCGTCAAATGTAATGTGAATGACCACGTCGCCATGGCGACTACTTTATGTGATTTTAAGCCTATTTATCTGGAGTGCAAAGACTGAAATTGTCCAATAGTGCTCAGTAAATATTGAGCTTCTCTTCTCTTTGTTTCAAGTAATTTTTCTTCAAACTGTGACCTGATTTTGCTCTAAAGAATGGATTTCTGGACTCTTCCTTTGTATATTTAAAATTATATTTTAACCTTTATGACAAAGCGCAAACTCTTAACTGTCTGAGACGCAGTGAGAATAACAGACATAATAAAGATAAAATAGCAAATTAGCCTCTCTGTTTCAATGAGCCAGGCTGAGACCAGGGCTATGACTCTCAAATGGGTCAGACTTCCATCCATCCATCCATCCATCCATCCATCCATCCATCCATCCATCCATCCATCCATCCATCCATCCATCCATCCATCCATCTTCTGCCACTTATCCAAAGGGGGCAGCAGCCGGAGCAGGGAGGCCCAGATATCCCTCTCCCCAGCCACATGGTCCAGCTCTTCTTGGGGGACCCCAAGGCGCTACCGGGCCAGCCTGGAGACATAGTCTCTCCAGCGTCTCCTGGGTCTTCTCCTCCCAGATGGACATGGCTGGAATACAATTCCTGGGAGGCGTCCAGGAGGCATCCTGACCAGATGCCCGAGCCGCCTCATCTGACTCCTCTTTATGCGGAGGAGCAGCGACTCTACTCTGAGTTCCTCCCAGATGGCCGACCTTCGCACCTTATCTCGCCACCCTGCGGAGAAAACTCATTTCTTTCAGTCTCTACCCACAGCTGGTGACCACAGGTGAGGGGAGGAACGTGGAACAACTGGTAAATTGAGAGCTTTGCCTTCTGGCTCAGCGCCTTCTTCTCCACGGCAGACCAGTACAGAGTCGCATCACCGCAGACGCTGCACCGATCCACCTGTCCATCTTCCGCTCCATCCTTCCCTCACTCGTGAACAAGACCTCAAGATACTTAAACTCCTCCACTTGGGGCAGGACCTCTTCCCCGACCCGGAGTGGAAACTCCACTCGTTTCCGGTCGAGCACCACGGTCTCGGATTTGGAGGTGCCGATCCTCATCCCGGCCGCTTCCGATTTGGCGGCAAGACTTGATCCTGTGGCCATCAAACAAGATCTCCTCGACGCCCCGGCTGCGCCGAGAAATTCTGTCCATAAAAGTTAGGAACAGAATCGGTGACAAAGAGCAGCCCTGCCGGAATTCAACTCTCACCGGAAACGGGTCCGACTTACAACCGGCAATGCGGACCAAGCTCCGACACCGGTCATACAGGGACCGAACAGCCCGTAGAACGGGGTTCAGGACCCCATATTCCCAGAGCAGCCCCCACAGGATTGTCAGAGGGACACGGTCAAAT
>CAAKHD010003779.1:5395-20143 GCA_901007705.1 Fistularia tabacaria
AACCCCCGGGGGGGCCTTTTTTTTTTCACCCCAACACCTGCCGAAAAAAAAAAAAAAAAAAAAAAAAAAAAAACCCTTCTCCAACCCCCCCCCCCCCCCCCCCCCCCGCCAGTCCCAGAACCTGCAGCCTGCGATCAGCACGAACAGCTGTAGCTTCCACCGGGGCTTAAGACCTGTCATCTGCGGCCCGTGTGTGTCTGCATGGCCACATTCCTGCGGTCGGTGGGAAGTCTGTAAACACACTGATGCAACTGTAACAGCCCGGCGTGCGCGTGAGAATGTGCGTTTCGTGGAACGGAGGAATCCAGCAGCGTTTTTCTTCGTTGGGTTAGAAGGCAACTTCTATCGCGAAACGGACCAGTGTGTGAGTGTGTGTGTGTGTGTGTGTGTGTGTGTGTGTGTGTGTGTGTGTGCTTTGACAATCCGATGCCAGAGCCATTCATTTGGATTATTTGCTGGCCTTTATGGGTTAACGGGACTCGTCTCGGTACCAAGCATGATGGAATGCACACAAATTTCACTCAGAGCTGTGGAACTGTCGCCTTCTTTGTCAATGTGTGTGTGTGTGTGTGTGTGTGTGTGTGTCCGCGTGCGCTGCTGGCCGGTTCAGTTTGGCAGCGGTGCCCACATGGTTATGTGCCATCTGGAATGGGTTTTGCATTGCACGGCCCGAACTGAGCGGGCTTTGTGTCGCGACAAAAAAAAAAACGGACCGCTCGGCAAAACAAACGATTAAAAAAAAATGCAACACAAAAAAACAAAAAAAAAAGGAAGGAAAAAAAAATGCCAACAAATCAGATGGCGATGTCTACTTTAGGCCAGCAGCAGCCAGAAGTTTTTATTATCTTACTCAAGTCCGTCTACATCCGGATCATTTTGGTTGTTGACGTTTCCGACTGTTTCCGACCGGCGGTCCGACCCTTCCCGACCCCCTGGGAGCCAGATCTATCGGTAGAAGCCCCTCGTGGCTGGTTTCTTTGTATGAGACAGACGGCAATCCGCCGCTGGCAGGGTGATTCCGGCATCGGCAGGTGCAAAAGTGGCTCACAGTGACACGCTTTGACAACATCTATTTACTCTTTAAAAACAAAAGCTACTGTTGCTGCTCCTCCTAGCGGCAGGTTCGAGTAGGGCGCCAACACGTATGGTACAGTAGAACCTAGGCTTACGAACGCCGCTAATAACGAAGCTTTTCATCAAATTTTGAATCAACCTGCGAACAAGCCTTGTTGTGCTAGCATGAAAACAAACTAACTGTAGCCTAGCGGCCAACATGCGGGGTACACCGCGTTGTTGACATTGTTGTGTTCTCCTGTTATCATATTTATTTTGTGCTTTTTTTCAGTGAATTGGCCCTTATTATGGCCCCAAAAAGGGTTAAAAGTGCTAGTAGTGCATAGAAGAAGCTAAGGATTAGTCATTCTGAAGAAGGAAATGATAGCTTAACGTGACAGCGGTGTTACTGTTACTACGACACAGCTGAGTCAACCCTGTACAATCCTGAAGTACAAACATGCGCTAAAGACAGCTGATGTGGCAAAAGGGGCGACTACGCGAACGAAGCAAAGGTCTCAAGCCTTAGCAGAAGTAGAAGTTAGTTTGAATTAATGTAAGACAGCTTGCTGGAGATAGCATGAGCGTTAGCGTTAGCGAAGTTGTCAGATGGGAGAAGGCTTTACTTTTGCTGATTCAGTGAAGGAAACGCAGAGCACAAGTGGTGGCATGAAGAGAAAAAACACCGGAAACACCAAATAATAACGGTTATCTTTAATTCCTTAGTATTTTTGCAACAAAAACACCCACAACAAAACTTTTAAAAAGAGTACAGTATATTTTGTGGCTGGAGAACCGATCAATGGGATATAACTAACACAGTAGAAATGGAGGGCGAAAGTTATTTCTTTGCTTGGAATATTCTGTCAGCGTTGAAACATTGCCAGAAGTTGCCGTCGCTGACTGGGAACTTTCTGTTTTTGCCGGAGAATGGGGCCTTTTCACGGCTCCTCTTTTGTCCCTCCCAGGCCAGGGGGCGAGGGGCCGGTCGGGCCGCACGCAGCGCCCGGAGTTTATTTGCCATTTTGTCCATCCTTCTGAAAAAGGAAATACGGTGGAACCGGGCGCCCGGGTTTCCACGGGTCCCGGTGAGCTCATAATGTAAAAATAGCGACGAGAGTCCTGAGGCTGACCAGTGAGACGTGTCGGGCCTCCCGTTCATGACGGGCGCGGGGGGGAGTCCGACATGGAAATTTTGGCTAACTATGGACATTTGTTTGTGTGTGTGATCCAAAAAAAAAAAAAATCGCAATTACGGTTCAGGGAATCGTCATGGTTTCGGATTAAAATAGAAAGTTAACAACATAAGTCCACGTATTACAAAGGATTTCTGCCTTGGCAGAACGCCTTCGGGGCAAACTCACCCCGCCCGAGAACCGTGCCTCGCCAGAGTTCTCCATCACTGGATGTCTGGGGCTCAAAGTGAGTAGCCATGGCGATGCCGTAGCTCGGATACGGCGGGTCAAAGGGTGCGCGGTCGGTAATAACAACCTGGAAGGCCCGACGGAGGGACGACCTGAGCTCGGGGCTGGGGGTCGGGCCGAGGTCGGGCCGCCGTGGCTGTTCTGTAATTTAGGGGATGAGCTGGGAGAGCCGGAATCGTGGGAAAGGCGAGAGACGAAGGTCAGCTGGTTCTGCAGAAGTCGTCCCGGGAGAGAAACTGTGGGAGTGTTTAAGGAATCCTGCCGCCTGCAGAGTTTCCCCATCGCTCTGTTTGTTTCCGTCAAGGACCAGAGCCCCGATTTAATCACTCCACATGAGTGTGTGTGTGTGTATGTGCGTGTGTGCGTTTGACCCGAGTGATGTTCGGGTCTAATTACTTCTTTGACCTTCGACCCCCTTCCAAAGTTCAAGTTGAGTGTGAAGGCACCTTTGACTTTGTAAAGCGCTCCAGGAGACAGCAGGTGTGACCGGATCTTCTCGCGGCAGGATAATAATGTAATTCTAAATTACAAACTGGTTGGAAAATAAAAAGTTATATCTTTGTTTCAAAATCAAAATATGATTATCCCCAGATTTTTCAACCATTTTCTCACAATTTTTTGCTAATTTCTTGGAGATTTCACATGATTTTTGACTCATTTCTGGGTAATTGCTTGAGGATTTAAAAAATGTTAAATGAGTATAAATATATTAAAAAAAACCAATCAGTTTTAAAAAGTTGATTTTTGTTAAATTTTCCAGCCATTCATTTTAAATGTTTTACTAATTTCTTTCTGATTTTCCCAAATTTTCCAGCCATTTACTAATTTCTTGGAGATTTTACATCATTATTGGCTCGTATTTAGGTAATCGATTGAGAAGAATTTAAAAATATGTTACCTCAGTAAAAACACGAATACAAAATTCAGATATTTTTTTTCCTGATACTTGAAGAAACAGAGGGATTTTTACAATCATACAATTCAATATCTTGATTCTTTAATGTAAGGAGTAGAAATTAAAAAAAATATAAAAGTGAAAAGAAAAAAAAGGTTTTGAAATATATGTATTTTTAAAATATTTTTCCCTAAATTTTCCAGCCATTTACTTGCAATGCTTTACTAATTTCTATCTGGTTTTCCCAAATTTTCCACCTATATTCTTCCAATTTTTGCTAATTTCCTAGATTTTATGCAATTATTTGCCAAAATTTAGGTAACAGGTTGAGAAGAATTCAAGAAAGTTGACATCGGTAGAAATATAATTACAATAATCAGATATCTTTTTAACTGATACTCAAAGACATTTAATAACAAAAATAGAATTCCTTATTTCGATTATTTAATTTCTCCCAGATAATCCTTCTCAATTTGCAATAAAAGATTATTTTAAGCCCCATAACGTTGACTCAGGAAGTGTTTGTTGACTTATTTATTTACTTTTCCAGCCCTGAAAAAAAAAAAAAAAAAAACCTTCAATCGACTCATCCACGCATTCCTCCGACGCCACGCGTGGCAATTATATAACCCACTCGACGCGACGCCTTACGAGTCGAACGCAAACAAAAGCAGCGGCTCAGAAATTCCTTCACCTCGGGGTTCTTGAACGGAGGGGGAAGGAGAGGAGCGGGTGGCGAGGGGTGGGGGGAGGAAGGCGGAGGCTAACAAGGAGCTCTTTATGATGGCTGACTCCCCGGCGGTGAGTCATCGGGCTTCAGAGGCCCCGGCGCTCCTGTTCGCTGAATGACACACACTGTGTTGTCAGAATGTCATGTCGGCGTGTTTGGACTTACATGCCATCCCGCCAACATCACACACACACATGCAAACACAGAGAGCTCACTGTGGACCCTGTCAGTCAAGTTCCCCCGTATTGAGCGCCATTAAAAAAAAAAAAAAACATCGCGTCGATAAATCCAAACTAACGGATTCACTTGAGAGAAATCCTCCCGGTTAGAGAAAAACGGAAAAAGGAAAAATCCTAAAAAGTCCTTAGAAGCCGGGGCGTCATTCGCCGTCGCGTTTCAATCAAGACGCCCGATGAAGCGTTCACGGGGAACACATTGAGGAAAAAACGTGAGGTGTTTGTCAGCGACGTTCGAGCTGCCGGCAAGTCTGTAAATGAATGAGAGAGTGAATGGTTGCAGGTTTGTATGAATGACAATGAATATCTGAATGTCTGCATATGAATGAGTGAATGTCTCTATCACATTCGAATGAGAGAGCGAACGGTTGTTATGTATGTTTATGAATGAGAGTGAATGGCTGAATGTATATAATGTGAATGAGTGGATGGTTGTTCTGCATGTTTAAAAATAAAATTGAATGTATATGAATGAGAGAGAATGGCTCACTGTATATGACATGAATGAGAGTGAATGTCAGTGTATGTTTATTTAAAGAAAAAAAGATTAAATTGTGTATTTTTATGAATGAGAGTGAATGACTCAACATATATAACGTGAATGAGAGTGAATGGCTTTGTATTTTACTTCATTTTTTCAAGATCGTATTTGTTTATGTATGACAGTGAATGGCTGAATGTATGTGACGTGAATGTTAGAGCTCAGGGGGTTCGAGCGGTGGTCCTTGGAACCGAACATTCCTGGTTCGATTCCCAAACTACTCCCCTGGCACTGCTCCTTCACTGTCCTCTGCTCACGGTTCATCCATGTGTTGTATCCAGTGGTCGAGAGTGAATGGTTGTTATATATGCTTATGAATGAGAGTGAATGGCCGGATGTCATTTACAGACACATTCACGTGTCTGTGAATGACATGAATGGGAAAGCAAATGGCTGAATATCTGTTTATGAATAGGAGTGAATGGTTGTACGTCTCCATGAAAGAATGAATATCTATATACGGCATGAGAATGACAAAGTGAAAGGTTGCATGCTGCTATATGAATGAGCGTGAATGGCTGACTCTACCAGATAACCAATGAAGGTTCTCAAAAATGGCTGCTATCAACGTTTGACCAGGAAGCTGCGAGACAAAGACGACCTTTACTGGTGCTAAACTAGCGACGACACCCTGCGCTGTTTTCAGATATTAGCGGGCTGGTTATGACGGCGTTGCCGGGGATCAAGGTTGACGGTTGACATCTCGAGACAAAGGAATTTCCCTTCGGTGACGCCACTTTATCGACGCGCGGCTGCGGCCAATCGGACAGGTTCTCTTGCGCAACAGAAACCGATGGAGGGTCTCGGGGTGAGCAAACACGAGGACCAACGACAGAAGACCGTTACTATGGTTTATAACTGACACATACAGGGAGTTTTCACAGTAACTGCCAGCATGTGTGTGTGTGTGTGTGTGTGTGTGTGTGTGTGTGAGTGTGTTTCAATGAGCACACAGTGCAATCAAACACTAACTTCCCCCTTTTTTTTCTTTTTCTTTTTAAAGAATCGCGGAGTTTCCTGGACAGTGTGAGCCACGCCGGCGGCGGCTCCACAGACGGTGAGCTGTTCAGGTCAGAGGTGACGCCCTCTTCCTGTCAGAGGATCTTTGGCTCGGCGCGCTCGGTGTCGTCGGGCAGCCCCCTCCCCCACACAGACAGGTGCTGAGCTGAACACACACACACACACACACACACACACACACACACACACACACACACACACACACACACACCGCCATGCTCTCGCTTCACTTCATCCTGTCCAAAATTTAAACCAACCAAACACACACTTTCTTCCCCCATGGAGACTCTCACTTTTTTTTTTTTTTAAATGCTGCACAAAATCACTGGCAGATTTGACTTTTCACGTCTGGATACCTTGACTTATCAGTTTAATTTTTATTCGAATTTATAACTCAATTCGCACATATATTGAATTAAATCTCCCTGTTAAAATGAATCGAAACGCTAGGAACGCGTTCAAGCCCCCCGGGTTGTTACCGTTTTAAAAATAAGAATAATGTACTTAATAAAAAACAATAAAAAATATATAATAAAAGAGAATGTACAGAAATAAACTGGGTTTATTAAGTGTTTAATAAGTTGCGGCGACAGAGGAGATGGGCGAGTTTGCTTCACTTCGGTACAAACTTAACGCCACGGTGTGTTGCTAAATTTAACTTTTCTACACTGTATCGCTAAACTTAATTTAGCCACCGAGTGAACGCCGGTCCTCTTTTTAAACCGATCAAACCGCCGCCGTAAATCTCTCTCTCACAGATGATGCTCTCGGTCGCGGTATCTGACCAGTGTAAAGACTTCTCCATCTCCTCATCGACGAGTCAACAACACCTCGCTTATGCTTTTGCATGATTTTTGCCAGGCTAACTGCGCGTCCGACTAGTTTAAACACCAATTCACAGGCGGGGCGACCATGTTTCGGTGTCAAACACTCATCAGATCTCGTATCACAAATGAGAAAAAAAAGAAATTGACTGAATGACGGCTCGTGTGTCGGAAAACAGCGAAAAACTGTCAAATGCAAATTACCATGAGCTATGTCTTACTCTCAATCGTGCTGCGTTTTCTTGCTGCCTGCAAAAGCTGCGTTTAGAAAAATCAGACAAACTAAACTGGGAATGACTAGTCGTCTGATGCCGGAGGCGTGAAATGTGATTGCGATGACGGAGCCGTGTTGCCGTTTGCTCAACGTCCTATTTTGGTATGCGCAGCAGCTCATCAGCTGGCCGCCAGGATCTTAATTCAGACGTCCTGACACTGAGGTCGTCCAGCTGGGAACGTGGGGACGCCATAAAACCGATCAGGCCTATTGATATGCAACAAGTTCATCCGATGATGATGCTTTTTAAATCGCGGTGTTGATTGGTGTTTCCGCCCTCTGCAGCTCCACGCCGCCCCCCGGGTGGCATGACCGGACCACGGACTCCCACAACTCCCTGCGTCCCTCGCCGCCTTCGAGCCTCAGCACGCCCAACGCCCACAGCTCCCCCCGGGGGCCCCCGAAGGGCCTGGGCGCCCGTCCAGGGGTCTGCATCGAGTCGGGCGGCACGGACTTGCCCCTTCTGGCCAACGGCGGCCTGTTGGAGGCCATGGAGGGTCTGGGGGGTCTGAGCCTCGGGGGCCTCCCTCCCCTGCTGCCTGAAAAGAGGCGAGGGTGCGAGTCGGGGGACCTTGGCTCCCGCTCCCCGTCCTACAGCGGGTTTTCCAGCCCTCACAGCGGAAGCAGCCTGAGCATCCCTTTGTCGTCCCCCGTGACCCCGGACCCCCTCAGAGGACTCGGCGGGAACGCGTCCCCCACAGCAGGTACCCAAATCCAGGATTCGCGAGAGAAGCCTTGCCGTTAGGCTGGGATTTCAAGCTGTAGGGGGCGATGTTGAGCGCAGCTTCCACCGCAGTGATGAGATGCCGCCTTGTGAGTCACGGCGAAATGCAGACACAACACAGACAAGCGGAGAATTGGGGAAGAAAATATTCACCCGCGAAACGCTCAGGCAGCCAAGGCATTTGTGATTTCTGTTCCCGTGGCGACACGGAGGAAATTACAACATCACTGGTTGGAATTGATGGTGGTAGTGATTGGGGCGGACAGGCGGGGGTTAGCTAACGCTCCTAGGACAGGACGCAGGTGGCTACGGTAGATTGTTTCCATGGCAACGCTCTACTACCCTTGTAATTTCCAGCTGTTCAGCTATTGAAACCAGGCCTGGTCGCCTGACCTGCTGCGTGGAGGCCAGATGGGCTGGCTTACGCCGCTGATGCTTCCGCCTTTGTGCTAGATTTTGGTCCAAACTCACATCTGGACACAACACGAAACTCAATCCCGGCTGGCTGATGACACGCCCTCTTATTCTAGTGGACCATCCTTCTAAAAAGTGTCTCCGTCTTCCTCTTTTTTTTTTTTTTGTAGAGTTTGGCAGTAAGCAGTACACAGTGAAGTTTGTCCAAGACACTTCCAAGTTCTGGTACAAGCCCGACATCTCCAGAGAGCAAGGTACACACTGGCGCAGGAACTCATAGTCCAACGGCCGCCTGTTGGCAGATAACGCTGCTCCGCTTGCCCGCCCCGAGAACCGCTAGTCTAACTTTAGCTCTGTATCTCCGCGTCCCCGCTCTGGACAGCCATCTCCGTGTTGAAGGACAAAGAGCCAGGCTCGTTCATCGTCAGAGACAGCCACTCCTTCCGCGGGGCGTACGGACTGGCTATGAAGGTGGCCACGCCTCCGCCGTCTGTGATGCAACAGAGTAAAAAAGGTGGGTTTGAGCTCACAATAAAATGATTTTTCTTCTCCAGTCCAGAGTTATATGACATCCAACTGCAAAAATGTAAATACTCCCAACGCTGTGTGTCTGCAGCGGGAGACCTGTCCAATGAGCTGGTCAGACATTTCCTGATAGAGTGCACCCAGAAGGGAGTTCGTCTCAAGGGCTGCCCCAATGAGCCGTACTTTGGTGAGAACATCGCACCTGTGTCCAAACATTGCGGCTGACCTTCGGTTTGCTTTCCACTGTTACGCTTTGAAAAAGGGACGCATCCACTAAATTTATCATTTTTATCATGCAGCTTTCGTATAATTTCCTTCTCTTGGCCGCACTGTGGAGCCGGAGACTCTGTCCCGCTAGTCAGCTTAGCACAATGGTAGCCTTGCATTTCATTTCATAAAAATAACTGAAATCATTAAAAAACATGCTACAACAACAAAGTGAGGAAAACTAAGAATACAGAGAATTGGACAGAAAATTGTTTTTTGTTAATCATTCAGGAATTTACTGTTTATATACCCACTATCATGTTATGTAACTAAATGTAAATGCTTCAAAAAAAACACAGTTTATTGCATCACTTTGACCCATCTTACTTGGCATTGATTACTTAAAATTGTTTCCTAGTCCAGAATCCAGGTAAGGCTCTGTCTATCGTCACCATACCAGTACTATGTTGCCCTCTAGTGGCCCAGAGAGTGAGGTGCAAGCTGCTTCACACCGTCTTCATGCTGCTCTGATTGGTTTGTTAAATGCTCCAAAATCTTGTGTTCTCTTTTTTTTGTTCTTTGCCAGGAAGTCTCACAGCACTAGTGTGTCAACACTCCATCACCCCGCTGGCTTTGCCTTGTAAACTCATCCTGCCTGACCGAGGTAGGCCATTCAACTCTTCATTTGATGTGGGTCACAAACAAGGATCATGGAGACATAGTGAACTAGTTTAACATTGTGGTACTACATCATGCCACTAATAAAGCAAAACAGAAGTGGATAAAGTAGATGCTCCCGTCTTAGTAAAAAAACAATAATTATTATTTATTATGAATAATAATTCATAGTAAATAACAGTACCAAACTTTTGCTATTTTCCTCCATACAACGAAAGGTTCTGGCAACGTTAGCAAGTTGCTATGTTGGCTAACATTAGCTGAATTGTATTCTGTAAAAATCAATGCAATAGTCATAAATACAAGCATTAATGTGCGACAGGCATATTTCCAAGGCTCCAAATTCACATTTTGTATAAATACAATAATCACTCATGGTGGTCAAGACAGGAAGTCCGAGTTTAGCTGAGGCAGACATGGAAACCAATAAATGCACGTTAATTCAATCTGCTAACACACTTGAAAGCGGTTAATGTTAGCTTCATGGCGTGACACATGGATTAGCCTAGACGCTTCACGCTAGCTGAGCACTAACACGTTAAACTGGCTAACTTTGACACCTCACGTCAGCGTTGCACTCGCACTTTACTCTGGTCGGCTCAGACACTTGATGTCAGCTGTGCACAAGCACATTAATCTGGTTAGTTTAGATGCAGCGTTAGCTGTGCACTAACATGTAAAACTGGTCAACGTAGAGACTCTATGATTAAGGTATAGTAACACTATACTCCGGTAAGTCTAAATTTTAATGCCAGTTGTGCACTATCATGTTAAACGATGTTGTTTAAACATTCCATGCTGCACTTAGCTTGGACCAGTTCATTGCGCATTACATAGTTATTCCTGTTGAAAATTCCTCTGGTTAGCTAAGATGTGTTAGGTGCAACCGGGCAATTGTTAGCTAAAGAAATAAATGTTTCTTACCAGAAAATAACATCTGTAAAAGATCAATCTGCACAAGTGCAAGCTCTTCTGTGATTTCAACACGAAAAGCTGCTGATGCTCAATTGCTCTTCTCATGCTTGTTTTGCCTCCAGACCCCGTGGAGGAGCTGAGCGACTGTTCCACGCAGACGGCCACGAACTCGGCGGCCGAGCTTCTGAAACAGGGCGCAGGTAACGGAAACACGATTCACGCCGCAAATATTTCTCCCACGGGAAAATCCTGAATGTGAGGAAAAACTCCAGGGGTTAGCTTACGCTCGCGTATGCTAGTCTTATGCTAACCCCCCTCCTCTCCCGCGTCACGCGTCCCCCCTCCACGCAGCGTGTAACGTTTGGTACCTGGGATCCGTGGAGCTGGAGTCTCTGACGGGACACCAGGCGGTCCAGAAGGCGACCACGCAAACGCTGGCCGCGGATCCGCCGCCGGCCTCCACAGTCGTCCACTTCAAGGTGTCGGCGCAGGGCATCACGCTAACGGACAACCAGAGGAAGTGAGTGTTCAGTCCAGTCCCGCGTCGAATCTCGCGAGACCGCGCGATGGCGCTCTTCTAATCCGGTGTTTGTCGTCTCCGCCGCAGGTTGTTTTTCAGGAGACATTACGCCGTCAACACCGTCATCTTCTGCTCCCTGGATCCGCAAGGACGGAAGTGAGTGTTGGAACTCCGAGAAAAGCTCCTTCCTCGACCCAGTCGTTGATTTTCGGATCATATTCATGACGTTCTGATCGCAAACGGGATGCTCGGACGGCGGTCGGCTAGCGATCCCGCAGGCTACCAAGAGCGAGCCTAGCAGGAGCGCTAAGCTAGGAGAAGCAGAACGAACGAGAAGCCTCAAATTTACATTTGCGCTGCCGATTTTAATTTCCTCGGAAATAGTGAACACGGCCACGTTTGCGTGAAAATATCAACGTGACGAGTTTATGATACGGCGAATGTATTTTTCTATTCGAGCCGCCGCTTCGCGCTTGCAGGTTTCGTTTTGGTCGCGTGATCAACCACTCCTGGCGCCCGGCTGACTGGGGTGCTGATGGGAAATGTAGTTTTAATGCATGTCTTTTTGTCCCGCAGATGGACGAGAGGCACCGCCTCCACTGCAAAGTGAGTGTGTTTTTTTTATTATTATTATTATTTATCTTTTAAATCAATTTGGGATGTAGACACTCTGAAAATCTGATAGATGTCTTTTTTTTTATCAAGAACAATCTCATTTCCAGTTATCAGACAGATTCAGATTTTTTTAATCACATGAACAGGAAAGCAAAATTAAGCTCCCATGTTTTCACTGGGGGAAAAAGACAAAATATCATTTTTTATCAGTTTTCTGATGTTTCCCTCATCCTTCTTTCAGGGTCTTTGGCTTCGTGGCCAGGAAATCACAGACAGAGACGGAAAATGTGTGCCACCTGTTCGCCGAGCACGACCCGGAGCAACCGGCGAGCGCCATCGTCAACTTTGTTTCAAAGGTCATGATCGGGTCACACAAGAAGTGACGGCTACGTGGGTCCCGGAAGTCACGGGAAGCCGGTCGGTGACGTCTACTTCCAGCGGCTGGCGTCCCCCTGCAGCCGACCAACTGCACTGCGGGATCCCACCACTAGAGGGAGCTAGAACACAGGACGCCTGATCCAGTTTCATTTTTGTTTTTTTATTAAAAGGAAACAGCTGAGGATATTTTGTGCAAAATGGATTTTCACACACTCTATTTTTCCCCCCTCACAGTTTATCACGTTTTTATTTTTTTTTCCTCAATAAACTGTTACTTCGCTTGTAGCTGGATGTTGCACCGGGCGCGAAGATTAGATCTCCCGCAGGCAAGCATAGCATGAGGGAGCAAGCATGAGGTATGGTTATGATTTTATCTTGGAAAAGCTGTGCAACAACAACAACAACAAACAGACCTATTTTTAATCAGCTCAAAGAAATGAAAACCTGCTGTCTGCCGACAAGGCCAGTGTCACGGTCACCTCGCGCGATGGATGTTCATATGTCGCTCAAAGTATTTATCCCTTTTTACGGATGTTTAAAAGTCTCTTTTTAAGTCTCTAAATATAAACGTGTCATATATATTTTTGTACATTAACACAGACTGTACATTAGGATGGTAAGGCAGCGTACCTCAGAAAATGTCACGTGTTGTATGGAATGTAATTTGTACATGACAGTATCCAACTGCGTAATCCTGTAGTACTAATATTGATGTTAATATGCTCCTTTCTCAGTAACGTGAATACAGATTCCTGTACAGCCACCGTGTTGTGAAGTTATTTTTTAAATACACTGGCCCTTAAGATACCAATCATTTTATATACCAATTCTTTTAAGATATGACGTGCTATTCGAGCAAATTATATCCTTGAAATACGGAAAAAAATTCATGATACAAATACGAGGGCAGGAAAATCAAAATTGCGCCAAGCCAGCTCCCACAACTCCAATACGCTTCATGACGCCACCGCAACTTCTGAATTGGCGCTGCTCTCACCTTGAAGAACGCCTCGCAGCTTCCAGCATCCCTTTTTGTAATGTTAAGTTTGTTTTAATTTAATAATCATCAAAAGTTTAATCTAATGTTAAGTTCATTTTAATTTAAAAATCATCAAAAGTTTATTGTAATGTTAGGTTCATTTAAATTTAATCATCATCAAAAGTTTATTGTAATGTTAAGTTCATTTTAATTTAAAAATCATCAAAAGTTTATTGTAATGTTAAGTTAATTTAAATTTAATCATCATCATAAATTTATTGTAATGTTAAGTTGATTGTAAGTGTAGGTTTTTGGCTCAGTGTTTATGGTCGTAGCCTAGTAAGCATTCGTCGCCACCTGCAGTCATCTGTGTTAGAGCTGAGGATTCATATTACAACACTATAAATTTACAAAAACCAGGATTTTTCTTTTCGATGTCCGTTTTTCAGGGTTTTTCAATATTAATATCCTTATTTTGTGAGTTTTGGGGGGGGGGGGTTGGAACAAATTAATTTGTTTTCCGTTATTTAAAATGGGGAAAATTCATTTACGAGCCCATTTCTGGAACAAATTAAATATAAATTCGTATCTTAAGGGAGCGCTGCACTCAATCAACCCACCACGTGTTTTACCAGTTATGGGCTGTGAGACAGATGCTCAGGCTGAAGAAAGAAAGATCTGATATTTAAATTTTTTTTTTTCAATTTTGCATCAGAAAGACAGGGGAGGGGCATCTTGACAGCGAGTACTTAACTATTCATTGAATACTAAATTGTCCATAGGTGTGAATGAAAGGCCGAATGGTCGGATGTGTCTACGTGCGACCCTGTGATTGACAGGTGACTCGCCTCCGAGCTACTTCCACCCTCCCTCACCCAGTATGGATTCTGGATTGAAAACACGGCTGCTGATTTACAGCGCTGTAATTTTTTATTTCCAATAATCCGCTGAGTGATACGACGGTGATCCAACGGTTAGTTGTAAAAAGACACCCGTAATGCACTGCATATCGCTGCGGTGATTTTATTTTTTTTACTGCAATCAGTCCAAGGAACAGTCACAGAAAAAAATACAGGCACAGAAAAAAATAACAAACAGGAAGACAACTTCTCCTTTACGCTCTGATCATTTTTTACATGAAAATAAACCCCATCATTCTCCCTGCAAGAAAAGAAAGTTCAATAATAGGCTTACAGCACGAAAAGAGTCAGGGGTTCTTTGTGATAGAAGAATGTCATCCAGAATGAAAGGAAAGGTTTACAAAACAGTGGTGAGACCAGAGATGCTGTATGGTTTGGGGACAGTGGCACTGAACAAAAGGCAGGAGGCAGAGCTGGAGGTAGCAGAGATGAAGATGTTGAGGTTCTCTTTAGGAGTGACCAGGATGGATAGGATCAGAAATTATTAATTTTAAGAATAGGGGGGACATGCAGAATTGTAGTAACTATTGAGGGATAAAGTTGATGAGTCATACAATGAAGTTATGGAAGAGAGTAGTGGAAACTAGACTGAGAGCAGAAGTCAGTAGTTGTGAGCAGCAGTATGAGCAGAAGTCAGTAGTTGTGAGCAGCAGTATGGCTTCATGCCTAGAAAGAGTACCACAGATGCAGTATTTGCTTTGAGAATGCTAACAGAGAAGTACAGAGAAGGTTAGAGGGAGCTGCATTGTGCTTTTGTAGACCTAGAAAAAGCATACGACAGGGTGCCGAGAGAAGAACTCTGGTATTGTATGAGGAAGCCTGGAGTAACAGAGAAGTATGTTAGACTGGTCAAGGACATGTATGCTGGTTGTGAGA
>CAAKHD010003780.1:0-27787 GCA_901007705.1 Fistularia tabacaria
CTACAGATCACAATATCATCTGCAAACATCATGGTCCATGGAGATTCCTGTCTGACCTCATATGTCAGCCTGTCCATCACCACTGCAAACAAGAAGGGGCTCAGAGCTGATCTCTGATGAAGTCCCACCTCCACCTTGAACTTCTCTGTTACACCTACAGCACACTTCACCACTGTCTCACAACCAGCATACATGTCCTGCACCAGTCTAACATACTTCTCTGCTACTCCAGACTTCCTCATACAAAACCAGAGTTCCTCTCTCGGGACCCTGTGGTATACTTTTTTAGGTCTACAAAAGCGCAATGTAGCTCCCTCTGACCTTCTCTGTAAATCTCTATTACCATTCTCAAAGCAAATGCTATAAATATTGTTTTTCTTAAGGACTGTTAGTTTTGAGAAACAATTTGATTAAGCCCTTGAAAAACCTAAGTTATAATTCAGCTAGTTTGATTGATAGATTTGGATGTTTGCAAACAAATTGCATTTTAGGATGGCTGGATAGATAGATAGATAGATAGATAGATAGATAGATAGATAGATAGATAGATAGATAGATAGATAGATAGATAGATAGATAGATAGATAGATAGATAGATAGATAGATAGATAGATAGATAGATAGATAGATAGATAGATAGAATGAATTGAGTTTTATTTTGAAGATTCAAACCGGAAGCCACGCATCAGTTAGGGCTATTGCAGCTTGACACTCCGCGCTGCCCACTTTTCTGTTCGAGCTGTCAGCCACGTCACCTCCTCTGTCGAACCAACTTTTGCTCAAGACAGACACAAGACCCCAGAGGAATCGAAAAAAATTGGGGACTCAACCAAAAAAACAACAACTTTTTTTTTATTCGCAGCTGGAAGCAACTCGGGATATTTTCTTCCCGTGTTTACTTCCCGCTGCCGCGTCAGCGAGTGTTGACCCGCAGCGCCCTGCAGACGTGGACGGGGATTTGCGTGCTTGCAGTTCGAAGCAGAGACGAATCCTTGTGTTTTAACCACAGGACTTTTGACAAAATGAACGTATTTCGCCTGGCCGGTGACGTGTCCCATCTGGTGGCCATCATCATCCTGGTGCTGAAGATATGGAGGTCCAAGTCCTGTGCAGGTAGAGACGCCGGAGCTCTGCTTTCACGCTTCAACCCATTGCAAACTCGTTTTGCCCCACGGAGCCGGTGTTGCTGCGATATTGGTGGAAATGCTGAAATACCGGCTGTGGACCCGCGATTACGGCAAATTGTGGAGATTAATGAAGGAGTGGGAGCTACGTGGCAAACAAAGCGTTTAAAGCCTGCTCCACCTACTCCACTTTTCACCAAACTATCTAAAGTATCCTCAGAGGTCACGCTGATGATCCGGATGAGCGAGGCTTCTCTTCGGATCAGTGTTTTGGACTGACGAGTGCCAGATCCCACTTTAATATTTGAATAAAATGAATCCAACTCAAGTCTCGTTTGCTTGCAGGTATCTCCGGGAAGACACAGGTGCTGTTTGCTCTGGTCTTCACTACTCGATACCTCGACTTGTTCACCATCTTCATTTCTCCTTATAACACTGTTATGAAGGTGAGTGCCAGACTGTCACACACGCACACACACAGTAACACACTCCTGGAGTATTACCAATCTGTTTGCAGTTACTCTGAATTTGATCCATTGGGGGTAACATCCACTTACACTCGTAACTTTGTATTGGTTCCAAAGGCGGTTAAAGGAATGATTGTGCTCTCAGGTGGTGTTTCTGGCTCTGTCCTACGCCACCGTCTACCTCATCTACGCCCGCTTCAGGAACACGTACGACTCGGAGAATGACACGTTTCGCGTGGAGTTCCTGTTGGTGCCAGTCATCGGCCTGTCCTTCCTGGAGCACTACGCTTTCACTCCAATGGAGGTAGCTGGAACTCTGATGCTGAACAGGGATGGGAACCTCCCGGCCGTTGTAAAATTTGTGATTTGAGACACATGTTTATCAAAAAATATGTTGCTTCCTGCTGGAAGGAGCTGGACCGGGCGCAGAGTGAGAAAATCCCCACTTGAAAGATGTTGCGGATGTTTCATTCCCGTGTCGCATAATTAATCATTGATTTATCATTTATTTACCCTCACACTTTTTCCCTCAGATCCTGTGGACTTTCTCCATCTTCCTGGAGGCGGTTGCCATCATGCCGCAGCTCTTCATGATCACCAAGACGGCCGAGGCGGAGTCCATCACCACTCACTACCTGTTCTTCCTTGGCCTGTACCGGGCGCTCTACATCGCCAACTGGGTGTGGCGTTACCACACCGAGGGCTTCTTTGACCAGATAGCTGTGGTGTCTGGCGTCGTCCAGACCATTTTCTACTGCGATTTCTTCTACCTCTACATCACAAGGGGTAGGTTAATTTTGTTGCACAGACTATTATGGGGCCAGGTGGGGTTTTTTTAAAAAGATGAAAAGGCCCCAGGGTTTAGTCTACTACATTCAGTACGACTTGTTCCTTCTTAAAAAAATGTGACTGCCCATAGCAGCAACTTAGACACAACATGCAACAACGAACCCCAAACAGCTCTGTGTCATCAGATTTCCTGAGTGTTTCTCCAACTTCATTAAGTGCACTTGGTTGGTGTTTCGATTATATCAATACCAGAAACATTGTTCAATGTTTGAGCTTGAACTTTCAACACAGCAGCATTTTAGTCCTTCCACCTTATAACTGTTTATGCAGTGTAATTACACTCACAGATAGCAGAATAAATGGCCACACCCTCAGCAAAGGTTTCACGTTCTTCAAACACTGAGCTATAATCCATGAGACCAAGTCACTGCCGCTGTAAATGACTGATGACGTCATCAGAGAGAGGTAAAATCCGACAAGTTCTTGGATTTAAAGGTTAAAGTATTCAACATAAAAATAATGGAAGACAACAATTGCATTGTAGCCTTGCAAAACTCAATTTTGTGTCAAAGGATTTTCAAATTTGTTTGCTGGCAGGAATACTCTGTTTGTACAAACTAGGATAATGGTGTTTTTACTGCGACTTTACTTTCGTTCCTTCGTTGAGGGGTTAAACTCAGCATTTGTAACCAGCAGTCGCCCATATGGCTATGAAAGCGTAAATAAGTTAAAACATTTATTTTTCTCTCTGGGGAACACTGTGGACTGGAGCATGGCTTCCCTCGTTCCAAAACATCGTACATCTAGAAAATAAGAAAAATAGCATGGGAGACTGATATAAAAAATGATAGTGAAATAGTGAAATAAATGCCCTAGTGACATTTATATTTGTCAGTGTTGGACTCCCGGTTTGAACTGGCTCGTAGCCGTTCAATCAGTGCAGGAAGAGAACCTTCAGTAACCTGGTTTGTTTCTCCCTTCTCTTCCCGCCCACAGTGCTCCGAGGGCGGGGGAAGATGACTCTGCCGATGCCCATTTAGAGCCGGTGTCCAGCCAGCTGTGCCAGCGTCTGAACACAAGCCACATGTTTAACACACTCGTGCCCTGCGTCCGTCACAGTCCAACGTCATTTGGTAGATCTCAAACTGGGGGATTGAATTTCTGTCTGATAGGTACTTTTTACATGACTTTTTGTTTTGGTGTGTGTGTGTGTGTGTGTGTTTGTGTGTGTGTGTGTGTGTGTGTGTGTGTCCAATGTTACATGTGGAACTTCTTTTGTTGAATGAGAGTCCCTATATTGATTTTTTTTTTTTTTTTCTGTGTGTATTTGTTTCCATGGAGACAAGCAGATGAGATGATATTACATACAATCTTATGGTTTTTGTATGAAATGTAAGACCGTTGGTAATGCATAATGTTGCTGAGTTTGAGTCAAACTGGGTTTGCTTTGTGCAGCCAGTAGGACAGTTTGGTCAGTTTCCCTCAATTAAAGCAGCTCATATTCATATCAATCTATTATTCTAAAGATTCTCCCTCCGGTTGTTTGTCGATATGTCATGGTTAAACACTTTTTCCCCATTATTTCTATGTACTGCGTATTATGTGTTTATTTTAATCAATCTTCTCTTTATTGTATTTTAAGCTTTTCCAATCAGTGTCTTCTTGGGAGAAAAAGGGCTAAGCATTTTGTCTGGTCGAAGCCAAAGATGGAACTGACACATGCTGGCACTTCTAAAATCTAAAGACAGGATTTTTGGAGGCCGCAGCATTGACCAAACTGTCATCTATTATTAATAAAATGTCAACAAATTTTAAATGTGTAGAAAATTTATTACATTCAATCAGGTGTGTGACTCCAAATACATGAAAATATGTGCTTTGTTTGTATTGTCTTTAGCTTCTAATCCACAGACACACCGCAGGATACGGACATTTTCTTGTTTACCACACTGACAGCATCATTTGTGTGACTCACAATTAAAGTGCTTCTTTCTTCAGATACCTGAATTAACAAGCCAGGTGATCAAGTGTGTATGTGCGCATATGCATTATCTTGTGTGATGGGATGCACTATGTTGAACAGACAGTGAGCCCCGTAAGCCTTGTCATAATATTCATAATTGTTTTATATTTATCTCTGCAGTGAAGGCTGTACAGTGAATTTAATATGAAGGCATGGAGCTGTGATTACTTTCAAAGAAAAGTATTGCAGTGAACATGAAGAAGCTATGGCTGTTTGTATTTATCCCACTTAGTTTTTCAGCAAAAACAAAAAAAAAACGGTGCACTGCCGAGTTTTTAATGCCGATCATTTCCTGTTCACTAAAGTACTCAAAGGCTGTCTCATGATGTCTCATGACGTCCTGCACAGATTCAACTCACAAGTAATGTTTTGTCTACACAGCGGCGGAGATACACCGTTCTCGCTCGTAGAGAACAGAAATAAATAACTTCTCAAATAAATACACTGAAAGCCTACAGTGTAGATAAATTACTTCAGTAAACTACAGTATTCACAGTGTGTTTGTGTGTGTGTGTGTGTGTATGTGTACAAACCAGGATCACGTCTGCGTTTTATCCAGAATTCGCTCCAGCTCAGTGTGTCAGTGTAGAAACGTTTTCCGATGTTTATAGAAAACCTTACTACCTTCTCTCACAGCTCCTCCCACGGCTCTCGCAGCGGAGCTGATGGAGAGCGGCGAGGTTACCAGGGCTGCTGCCTTCTGAACCACCTTCACTTTCTTCACAGATTTGTCAATGGCTTCATCTTTGTCCACAATTCCTGCCCCTTCTGCTGCACCTCTTCCCATGGCAGTGACCAGCTCGCACCAGAACAGCCTCTCCGCCCTCCTCCTGAGCTCATCCTCCTCCTTCCTCCTACGCTCTACCCCTTTGTCTTCAGCCTCTATCGCAAGCGGCCGGATCTTGTGCCCTCTTTCCGCCAGAATCCTCTCTTGTGTGTCCTGGATGGCTCTCTCTGCCTCCTTGAACATCTGGTTGCTATAGCAACCGCCTCCATTCTCCGCCACAATCTTGTCTACTTTCCTCAGAAGCTGCACAACCTGTTGGGAGCACGGCGACGCCTCATCCTGTCCTTTGTTATCAAAGAGGTGATAACCGCCATGGCAGCTGCTGACAAACTCCTTCAGCTCCTCGTTCTCCTCCAGGAAGTCCTCCAGGCATTTGTCCCCCAACTCGTCTCCCCCGGTGAACAGCGCCGCGGTAAACCTCATGGCTTCAGGCCCGAACATTGCTTTGATCCAGTCCAAGGCATCCCTCTCCTCCTGGGTGAACCTGCTGAGCTGCAGGGTGACCAAGAAGACGTGGGGGCCCGGAGAGGCCAGGAGGACGCAGCGCCCCACTTCTGAGATGACCTCCTGAGGGGACAGGTGTGTGTGGAAGAGCCCCGGGGTGTCGATCACCACGACAGAGCGACTGTCGACCGTCCCTCTCTTTCTCACACACTCTTTGGTGACGGAGCTGGGAGATACGTCAACCCCGAAGGCCGACCTGCCCAGGATGGTGTTTCCTGAGGAGCTCCTTCCTGTTCCTGTCCGCCCCAACAGAATGATCCGTAGCTCCTCCGCTGGGGGAGGTGGTGAGGCCTCACAGGCTAAGAAAAATGTAAAATGATTCAAGTCTTTTAAGTAACAATTGTTACATAATTCAAGCATATACCTAAATTGAGCTAAGGTTTTTTTTTCTTTTTTTTACTTCTTTGTAAAGATCGTGTTTTGTCACTTATCATCTTCATTAATTTATTTTGACCATAGCTTTTTATCCACTCAAAATAAAAAGGCGTCTTTTAATGGGCTAAAATTACATCATCTTTAAAGAAAATTCACCCCCAAAACAACTCGAGAAATGAGCTATGGAGGAAATATATAAGAAAATCTTTAAAATCCCCAGAAACAGTCATAGTTAAAAGTAACATATTTTGAATAGTGTGTTTGTCATGGTCATGCTCAATTACTCCATTACTTGAGTAATAATGTTTATAATCCCTAGTTCAAGACAGTTAATGCTGTTGCACAACCCTTTTTATAAAACACTCTGGCTGTTGAGGACAAGAATTCTGAAATGTTCTCAAGAATTGGACATTTATAGCTCAGCTTTGCTTGGAGCCAAAAATGCCAAGGATGGCCTGGAATCCCTGCTGGATTCAAGGTGCCGCTCTGGCAGGGCGGTCTGCATCCTCAACCCCAGATAAGGATGAAGACGGATCGCGTCCATTTCTCCGCTATGTTCGCTCAACACCGATATCGTGTTTACGTTTTTGCGTTTGCTGGACGTCGGCGGGCGGTTACCGTCCGGTCGCGGTCTGCTCGGAATCGGTTTGATTCGACGACAAAGATTTCATCCCAATGACACCTCCATGGATTTATTGAAGAGAAATCAGACGAAAACGGTGGTGATCTGCTCTGTGTCCCGCGGACATTGTGTCAGAGAGTCCAGAGTCCACGTACCTTCATGAGACGCCGCGGTCTGGCGTGCGTCAGACATCCTGGCGGCGCCCCGGAAGCTTACCGGAAGAGCCGAACTGCGCGCGAGTCCGGAAGTGTCCTGGCGCATCTGCAGCGGGCTCGTGATTAGAGGCTTCCTAACACACACACACACACACACCTCCTAATGCTGCTGCTCGGAGATGCGGCAAACGTGTCTGTTAATATCATGTTTGCAAAATCAGAGTGTGAGGATGAAGCTTCTATGAAGAAGTTTTTTTTCTTCTTTTTCCTCACGCAGTGTCCCTGATCTGATTATTGCGCGTGGATTTCCCCCCTGTTTCCCCACAACTCCACTCCCAGGCAGGGTGGAATGGCAGCTGGGTTTTGGATTGAACCCCCGTGACCTGGCGTGCAGGGTAAGCAGTGTCTTCACCACGTAAGGCAATAAGGAAATAAATAGAGGAAAATATAGATAACACCACTTCTTCAACAGTAGTGTTCACGAGACCGCGCCTTGACTCACCTGGAATTTATGGTTTGAGAAATGATTCCTCTTCTTCTTTTCCTTTCAGCTTCTCCCTTCAGGGGTCGCCACAGCGAATCAACCTTCTCCATCTAACCCTATTCTCTGTATTCTCCTCTCTCACATCAACTAACTTCCTATCCTCTCTCACTACGTCCATAAATCTTCTTTTCAGTCTTCCTCGAGACCAACTGCCTGGCAGCTCCAATTCCAGCATCCGTCTACCAATATATTCACTATCCCTCCTCTGTACATGACCAAACCATCTCAGTCTGGCTTCTCCGACCTTCTCTCCAAAACATCTAGCATATGCTGTCCCTTTGACGGATTCATTCCTAATCCTATCCGTCACTTCGAAAGAGAACCTCAACATCTTCATCTCTGTGACCTCCAGCTCTGCTTCCTGTCTTTTGAGAAATGATGATTTCTTGAAATCCAATTTCAGAGTTTGGAAAACTTTATGTGAACAAAAAAGGAAATACTTTTTTTCACACAGGCCAGGGCATAAGTGTTTGCTATATACATTTGGAAAACAACAACAAAAAAAAAAATTCAAACGACAAAGATGTATGTATTTGCATCAGATGTCTCATTTGTCAAAGGACTGTGCTGTTACAAGATGACTGGAATGCTGCAGTTTCCCTCTAAAACCACTGGAGGGCAGTAAATATAGGCTGATCGGGAACGCCATGGTGTCCTCACCTGGGCTCAATGATGACTAGAAACTGAGAAATGAAAAATCAAACTCAGTCATGATAGTTTTATATGTCCATCACATGTAGGAATGTGACATCCCTCAAATTACCAAAATGTCATCAACATTCCTTTTCTTTCCTTGTAGTCAGTTCTGTCAGCACTCATTTGTCCTCTAGTCACCTGGCTTCTGCCATGGGTTTATGAGAAAATAAGAAATGTGTTTTGAACACTAATTTTTCCAAAATTGAAAAAGGTTGCCCTCTAATGAAGTGTTGCACCTCTGTCTGCAGTCAGTGTTTTCTGTTATCAAACAGCTTGCATGAGAGAGATGCAAGGGAGGTGAAGGCAGAACTCTGCAGTTAATACAAATTGCTTATTTGTTATAGGGGAATTTTGATATCATTAGGGACAATACGCTAAAAAAACACTCCTTTCTGGCTTCAAACTTTGGTTAACAGAATTCCCCTAAGTTGACCTTTCCAGGGACTGTTTGGTCAGTCATTCACACACAGCACCCTGAGATTGTAGCATCATGTGAGAAAAGGTTTAACAATTGGGCGCAAACTGAATGTCACTGCACCAAACAAGAACTAGTTAGTTGTACTAGAATACTTTTACTTCCATATTTCATTGACCTTTAGTAATCAGTCGTAATACCTGTTTGACCTTTCAGACACCCAGATGAAGATCTACACAAGAAACAAAACATAAGCTACAGGTATCTCAAAGCAATTCTCGTGAAAACAACAGTCAATGACAGGTTTATTACCTGTATTTGGTAAAGCAACAAAGAATAGAGAGGGTAAATAGTCAGTAGATTTTTTAAAGGTAATAATTGATTTACCTATTTCCACTTTGTGCTGAAAAAGCAAAACACTTCTTTATTTTGCTGGTGTTGTCATTGATTACAGCTCTGAGATTAATGATTGGAATTTGTTCTGGAATTGGAAATGATAAAATGTATCCAATATTTGTCATTTAATGACTTCATGACTTTGTGATTTCGTGACGACATAAGCTGAGGAAACTTTTTTTTTCTCATACAATAATGAGAAGAATAGAGGAACCGACTCAAGTGTCTATCGAGGAATACTGTACAAGAAAACTAACGTGCATTTAATTATTTTTCTTGTTCTTTTTCGTATTGGTATTTTTTTCCCTGTGCTACTACAACCCTTTTAACCTGCTGACAGATGAAACATACAAAAACGTAGAATCTGGCACCAACATGCTCAACATGTTTGAGTATTTGTTGAAATTTTTTATATTTTCCCACATTCACAAGGCCAGGCACACAAACAGCTGAGTTATTTTGTTTTGAGCTGACAAAAGTTAAAAATAGTCCATTATCAGGATGAGCTGAAGGTCTGTCCGACTCCATCTTTGTCTCACCTGAAAAGACTTTCCTTGGTCAGAGACCCATCGAGAGTTTTATCTTCTGGCGGAGAATCCCAGCACAAGTCAGAGATGTTGTCACCTGCATCACTCACCGCTAAATGAGAGGCAGCCATGTTTTGTCCCTGTATCACTGTATCCTCTGCATCTGAAAGTCGGCTTGGTGTTGACTGACATCCAGCGCCATTCATCAACTCGGAATCCTCTAAACCAAAGAAGGTGTTGTTTTCACAGATCCCCAGTCCTAAACACTCCAGCATTTCCATTACTGAGGGTGTGGATGGACCGCTGGGGATCTCCTCCTCTATACGGCTCAGAGTGGGTAAAATGTCGACCAGCTCAGCCATCTCCATGGGCTGGATCACCTCTGTGATGCTGGATGGGAAATCCTGTTCTTCACTGTAAGTCTCCTGTGTGTCCAAAACCGCGAACGCAGCCTCTGATGGCGAGACGGCACCAAGATCCAGATCACTTGCACATCCTGATTCAGATTGGCCGATGGTTGTCAAATCCAAGGTTGACTGAGCAACAATATCCACAGGGTAGCCTCCCTTCGCCACGCCTTCCACTAACACCAGCTGGCTCTCATCAGCAGCAACCATGACCCCCGATGGAGGCATGATCTCAGCAGTGACCACGTTTGGTGGAGTCACGCTGACCAAATTCTCTGAAAGCAAAACATCAATAAAACAGAAGGTGAAAGATTATTTCCTTTGAAATACTGGAAGACACTGACTGGGTAACAATGATCAATAACTTCAATAGAAATTTAAAGCTCTGCCATAAGGAATTGTTTCACCGATGATGGAAATTTAATTAACACCAATAATAGCAACAACTCATTCTATGACTTTTTCTGACACGTTTCCAGTCATAAATCACTCTACAATCTATCGAGAATGACAGGAATTAGGCTTCGCCTTGGTGGATGTGAGGTGGTTCTTTGACTTCAACATGCTGAAATGTTACAGTGAACCTGTGATAGCTCTTTGAGACTGAATCCGATAAGGCCACGTCAGTCTGGCTGTCAGTCTTTCCTCCTCTTCATCATCATCAGGACGTGGTGGTGGATCTCCTCCCATCACCAGACCCAGAGGCACCGCCCCCAGCCACTGTTTAGACCGGACACACTGCAGACAGTCCATTATCCAGCGGGCATCTCGCCACACTAAGTCCAGGCGCTGAGGAAACAAGACACTTGAAGGATTAATATTTTTCTTTCTATTAGAAACAAAGATAAATGTCCCTGTGGTAAGAAATTCAAGCAACAATAAAACAACATATTAATTTGTTAATCTCATTAAATCTTCATCTCAGACACTCAAAAATGTCTTGAAACTTTTTTCGACCAGATCTTGGATCCCGTCCTACCTGGGAAAGATCAGTGACATGGCTCAGGCGCTCGCGGGCATCCTGCACCTCTTTGGTATCCAGGGCCTCCCGGAGAGCCTGCTGGGCCAGGTGAGTGTCCAACTCCAGCCTGACCCATGCCTGGCAATATTCAGACAGGAAGTCCCGCTCAAATGTCCAGAAATGAACTGGTGATTGGAGGAGGAAGGAAACCTCTAAATTCATTGGCATCATTGTATCTCCAGTGCTCATTACGGTTCAACACAGACCAAATTTTACACAAACATTTTGTTGGGAGGATCAAAGAGCTTATTGGAAAAAACATTCAAAAAAGTGTCAGAACTTTAAACAGCTTGTTAAATTTCACTCTGAATCCGTAGGGTAGCATTCAAACATTTAATGCTCTTTATTTAATCTGAAACATACTACAAAACTAATAATGCCAAAAAAATGTGTTCTTATTTGATGTTCCTTTCTTGTTTCTTTATGTCACAGGACATCAAGTTTTACTGACATGAATTTTACCTTAACTTAGATGTGCATGTGCACAATAATTTGAAAGGACTTTGTGTTATTAAACAGAAATAGTAGCATTCTTCCCACCCAGCTCAAAAATCTGCAATGGCAGCGTGAGACACTGCTCCTTAGTCCCCACCAGGGGCCAATAGCTGGAGCTGAAGTCCTCACTGGGAGGCAACAATAGCAGCATGGATGCGTTGTCCCCAAACTGCAGCAGCTCCCGGGTATAGACGCCATACTGATAGGCCTGTCGAGACATAATACAACTGATGCATCCCTTTATATTGAATTTATACATTATATTCTAATAATAAAAAAAAATCACTGTCTCTAATATATTGCTCTTGTTTTGAATGGATGATTAACAAATATCCCTGTCTAGCCACTGCAAGGCTGCACCAGAGGCAACTGCTCTGCTTTACAAAAAATACAACAGGTACCTAGTGCATAAAAATGAAGACAAAACCTACATAAAATAAACACACAGCAGTGCATTTCTTTATTTCATGACTCTCCCCCTGGTATTCTCTATATTGATATAAAACTGCTCTGGTACATTTTTAGTATAAAATACAGTGTTATAAAACGGAAAAAAAAACCACTTTAATACTTGTCATATTAGAATCATTAAAAGGAGATCCATTTAAGTGATCGCACTGAACCCTGAAGTAAACCACTCTAATCATAAAATGTGGTATTTGCATAGAACCTGAAGAAGTTTCGGAATATGCTTCTAATTCTTTATGGCATTTGAGTGTGATTTTCAGTTACCCTGTAGAGGGGGATATTGAGCTTTGTCAGGAGTTGTGTAACTGCAGCTCTCAGGGAAAGGACAAAATCGATCAAACCGGTGTTTTCCGCTGAATTATCCTCATTACTGCTCAGCAGGGCTTGAACACTGCCAGTGGCTGAGGTGTGCACTTGGCCTTGGAGCCACACCCACTCCTCCCTAGTAAAGCCAGGTCAGATATGAGAACCAGAAAATTCAATGTTAAAAGCATGAACTAATCACATTGGTATAAGTGGTACCTCAAGGTAACATCAATAATCTTTAGGTTTTCTGATACCTGGACACATGCGCATTATGCCTGACGCGCGTGTGACAGAGCAGATTGGGCAGCTTGTGAGGCACCAGAACCCTTATCTGGTCCACTGAGCTGCAGAGCTTCAGGATGCCCACAAATAGACCAGGCTGAGTCCACTGAAGGCTATGTCTGTGGAATGACAGCTTCTCCTGTAGACCAGAACCAAAGCATATATTTACATGTTACATTTACATATTATTCATTATTACACATTATAAGTCAATTTTGTATGAATAAAGGATGTTTTGACCAACTCCTGGAATACCTTCATCCTCCCCATACTGCTCTCATACAATGGAAATATGAACCAGATGTTCTTCAGACATCATTCTTTCATGAGAGTTTTTCTGGCCTGTTTGGCAATTGGCTTAAATCTAACATTTCCTAACGTAAATCTGTCCCATTATACCTCTATTATAGATATCAAAGCTCACTCTGATCTCTCTCTCCCATCAGGAGAGAGGAGTTTTCCCTAAACCTCGATGTGAGAGTCACAATAAAAAAAAATCTAAAGACCACATTCTGCCCTCATTTTCTCTTTTCCACAAAGTAGACTTCACCTTGAGCTGCTCATAGAGCATGTCCATGGCAGTGGGCTCAGGCAGAAGAGGAGTTCTGCTGCGGTTCTTTTCAAGGCGAGCCAGGGGCATCCAATGGAAAGGAGGGTCAGGAGGACTTGAACCAGAGCAGACAATTCAGGTTAGACGTGACAAGCAACAATGAGGCTAAAGATTAACAGAATTAATTAATATGACTCTGCATTCATGTTCAGCAAACTGACCTTGACCTCAGATCATTTATAATCTTCTTTAGGAAAAGGGTAATGTGATTTTACACCACAATTTTTTCGTAAAAGCAGGACATTTATTATAAATGTATAGTTTGGCACCCTTGAGACTTTCGGATGTGGAACAACTGTAAAACTACAATCCATTCTATTCCACTTGACCTACATTATGCCTCTGAAACTCGATGCAACGCTACAGGGTCATTCATTCATTATCTTTGCTATGGTTCTTATCCTGCACACAGGGTTGTGGAGGTCCTAAAGGCAGGGAACATGCTGGACTGACTGTCTCAAGAACTGTTTTCTTTGCTTTAATTTATTGGTCTTATTTTGATTAATTTCTTTTTGAATATTCATGCTCCATGAGAAAGCAAATCGCTCCTTTTTACCCAAAACGTGGTCAACAAAGGCAATAAGAAAATCGTTAGTACCACTAAGTGTTGCTATCACGCCTGATGCGGTGGGAAACGGCACCTTCAAGCATTTCCTTGAATTGGCTAAGGTTGAATAAATATGGCGCTTGAGCTGAGCGGAAGCTAGATAACCTTCTGTTATTTTTCTCTCCTCAGGTGCAAAGAATGCAGTTCAAAAACGGTATACGTCGAGTCCGCGTACTGCTTACATTTTAATTGATTGTGTCCTTGATTCATGTTGAAACAAGCAGTCGAAACGGAGTGTTTTGTAGTTGTGTCGAGTTTACATATTAAGCTAGCATTTATGATCAATGCCAATCTGATGTTTGCATGATGTGAACCGGTTGTATTGAAATTCTGCCGATTTCTGTAATGACCGTTGGCAAGTGGTATTTTTGTAGAAGCCCAAACGCTCATAGAGAACAGTTGAGAGATGTAAAATGTTTCATGAATATTTTTTTTGTTTTAAAGCTAATGTTATCCCGTATCATTGTTATTTCACGTGATAGAAGTATCACAAGTGCCTAGTTGCTGGAACCTACTTCTGCTTTTGTTGAGTGACAAAATCAGAATGCGGTTTATTTTTTGTGACTGGAATTTAATTCTATTTGAAAACATGGCTGAAGATCCAGTTCATAACACCTCTTTAACGGTATACATATTTATTTTGAAACATATTGTTGATGGATGGCAATTATATTGAATGTGAAGTAAGTTTAATTTTAAACCATTTTCATTCCATACCGTAGAGTAACTGTGGCGCTTTAGCTGTATGCACACTTCAAAAAAGTCTGTTCCTTACTTCCCCAGAGAGACTGTAAGAAAAAATTACTACCAGCCCAGATACCAATAGGCCTGAGGTTGGTAACTCATTGCAGTGTTCTATATTTTGTCTTTCTCAACCATAAATTCAACTACAGTGTTGCTTGCTTGCAGAACAGCTTATCACTTTGGATTCCAATTGGGTCTGTTCAACCTCTCTCTGCTTGAGGTGACATGTTTCCTGCCACATCATCGACTTGTTCCTCACAATACTTCCTTTATACACTGGTCTTTTCACAGAGCTGCTCCTGTACATTCTTTGTCTGAGGGAGTTGTTTCCTTTTATAAGTGACTCAGGTTAAGCTGGAAGGACATTGAAAACTGAAAAGGCCATTAGGGCCTTTGTTTCTATGTCACAGACTCTCCAGGTATTCCACTCTGTCTTATTGTCTCGGATTTTAAAAATATAGATATTGCATAACATCAGTGATGGCCTGGAACTCTAGAAACTTTGGAATTTATCAAGAACTGGAGACAGGGTGAGGTAGTTGGAATGAATGCATATGAATCCCTTCCAACTCCTGAATGCCTTCCTAAGCTCTTAACCCTAGAACACGCTAAAATTAATAACGCCATCACTAACGTCGGGTATATCTTACCAGATATAATATTCCAGATAAAATATAGTTGTCATCAATTTATGTAAAAGTACAACACATAGATGGGAGGAGGGAAACAAGCATACCATTAATGACATCGATGAGCAGCCTGAAGCGACCCAAGGACCCATGCAACCCAGACAGCAGCAACACAATGAAAATCACATGACAAGAATCGTGTGGGTGAAAATAACCTGATGTTAGTGTTCTAGGATAAAAGATCCAGCCCTTCATACATGATTGATGAGCCACGACATGTGTGACCCCCCACTGCGCATGAGGTTCTTTCAGAGCATCAATCTTGGACACACTAGGTAACTTAGGAACTAGAAACGCTCAAATAAAATGGTATGTACAGTTGGACATTCAAGTCATAAAATTGGGCAATAGTAACCCAGTTCAACATTTGACCGTTTTTACAGTGAATGCCAATATTCTATATAGTTGTGATATTTATGTTATTTTCCACTTCCCATCACATGCAAACATTTTTTTCTCAGTGCTCAGAGAGCGATGCTGTTACCAAGGTGACAGCAGAGTGCAAGTTCATCAAGATAAAAGGCTTTGTTGAAAAGAATTCTAACCTAGAGATAGATGTTAAATCAAAGATTAAATTACATCTTTGAAATTTAATTTAGTACCTTCTCAAATACTAATGCCTCTTTGTAGTATTACTTTTTAACAATAAATTCACCATCAAAAGTTAAAGATGTTGTAACCAATTACCATGAAATCATAGATAGACACCTCTTCATGTTTTCATGTCTATTTTATGGAACTCTCTTGGAAGACATGAATTGCTTATGACAGAAAGTAAAATAGTTGCCTTGGCCACTGCAATGCTATTTTCCAGCAACTCCACATTTGAACAGCTTTAGGCCCCGAGAGAATACCACTGTACAAGGTTTCTGCTTCATGAGGAAGTGAGCACGGTTCCATTACTTTTTCTTTTTGAATAAGAGAGGTTCTGATTCAGGTGAAGTTTGGTTGTATGGATTCTGAAACTGACAGTCAATGTTATGCAACTTGGCAACTGCAAGATGCAAGTACAGGGTGAAACATCTCGTGGTGAAACTTGCAGTTTTTTGAATGGCTGGGACAAAAGAAAGAAATTAGAATAATTATGTTGTTCCAGTTTGAATCCATGTCCCATCTTCAGTCAAGACTTATAATACAAGATGGAGAGATGTAAGGTATTGGGGTTTGTGAATCGTCTGACTTTTTTTTTGGAGACTACTTGTTTGCTACCTAAAATCAGGTATACTAGTTTGTATAAATTTAAAAATTTCAATATTTTCTGTTGTGTTAATTATAGTAATTGAATTGTTTATTTGGAGCCTTTGTGTCTTTACATTAATTTCAAATATATTATAAATATTGACTGTGCATTATCCTGTACCTTGACTTTTGAATATTGAAATAGTATAATTTTTAACAGAAGCCCAATGTAGCAGGGGTTTATCATATATTGTTAAGGATAGTTTGATCAAATAAGCAGGCTTTTGTCAATATTGTGGTAGAAGATTTTTCTATAAATATTCTTGGACTAAAAGTTAACCCCATGAAGTGATGGGACTCAGCAAGAAAGAGGAACCTTGTTTTTCACTTCATCCTAATTTCCTAAAAATTGAATTGAAAATTCTAGTAAATAATACAATTAATCTGATAGGCTTTTCTCAACCTTATTCATTGAGGTGATAAATGAAATTGCCTTTGCTTAAAACTAGCACCCGAAAGGTTTGTTGCAGTCTGAAATGAAAAAACATTTACATGATAAACGGACAATTGTCGACCTTTGAAAATCATTCGGTACTGTTGGCTCCCTTTTCAATAATATTACGTGGCTGTGTTTGTTTTCAGTTAGAGTGCTTGTTCTTTCTTTCTTTTGGTTAGACAGATACAGATTGGCATCACAGCTCCACTTTTTGGTGGAAATTCTTGGATGTCCATTTTTCTGCTGGAAGTTTACAGCATACATGAGTGTGCTCTGGAGGAATAGACAACACCTCTGATCATAGCTGTCACCCGAGTGAAGCCATAAAAAGGGCCTGACAGAATAAAACAACTGCATCTATCTCACCTGGGAGGATTTGGAAACTCCTTCAGTGTCACTAATAAAATGTTGCCTTGTCTGTCTTTCAGTGGTTCATAGTACACTTGGCCGAGATCCATTGTCCCCAGTGAAGACTGAGAGGAGAGTAAAGGCAGAGAAAAAAATACAAATATGAGACAAAAGCATGACAATAGATGTTCTCAAAGCAGATTCTGAGCTACTTGTGGTTGGAAAGAAGATGTAAGATTTCAGTAGGCGGTTAAAAATGTCGGAAGATGTATAAATGGTAATTAAACCGACGAAGCAGCCTTGTTTTTTGGGTTCTTTTGCTGTAACCTAAGCTGCTTAGCTTCCTACCTGCATCTGGGAAACAGCTGTTAAGATGTTGTGTCTGTTCTGCAGGAGTGAGGAGGGAGAGGAATGATATGAGGAGAGAGCCTGCTGCAGCCAGGGGACCTGCTTCCAAGCACAGGACAACTAAAGGGGATAAAGTAATATTCAGTTTCAAAATGACAGTAAACTTGATGGAGTTCATGCTAATAATGATGGAAGATACTGGTCAACAGTTGAAAAAGACACCTTAGCAAACCAAAGAAAGTTATTGGTGAAGGAGGTTGAGCAGCACTGGATCTCCACCAGTGGGAGTTGGTCTTCGGCTGTCACCAAAATGTTTTCCTTGTGGTAGAACACTGTTGTCAGGTACACACCCCTAAAGAGAAGAGTTCTGTTTTAGCCACTCTTCCAAAATTATCAAACGTCCATTGGTCCGTGGTAAATTTGGATTAGCATAATGACTTTCCAGCTTGATCGGGAATGTTTTTACTTCTCTTATTCAATTCTAAAACTGTCATCCGATGAAAATGCAGTAAATCATATGAAAGCGAGGAGGACTGTGTAAGTAGAGTGACATATTCTACCAGCAGCTCTGTCGGTCAGAGAATCACTTGGGTAGCTGAAATAACTCCTGGACAAACTGGACATTTTGAAAAGACTAGCCAGGATACTTCAGTGACATTTCTTCACATTTGTAACTCCAAGTGAAATATATTTAACACCTTATTAAATTGCCACAAGATTTTATGATCAGGTGCACTCCAGAGTTAAAGGGGCTTTAAAATTACTTGACCCTGAGGTTAATTGAGAAGTAACCCAACACAAGACTACTTGGGTGGTGTTATTCTGGGGTTACTTCATAGCAACTTTCAAGTTTTTCTCTGAATTATTGGTGCAGTTTTGTTCAAAGGAGACTGATGTCAATGTGCCATTAAAATTACAACATAAGCATGCCCCACTGTACCGAAGATGTACGCATGGTAACGTTTTATCCCTGCAGCCTTCTGTATGTCGATCTCACTCTCACTACTTATGATTAGGCTCCTGCAGTGAAATTGCCATTGTGGATCCTGCCAAGAGTTTGCGGGATAGATATTTATAATTTAAATTACAAAATCAAAATACAGTGATAAGGCATTGCCTGGAAGTTGTACTTACTCTTTCTCATAACATTACAACCTCCCATCTGTGATGTGTCGCCTTGAAATATTTTGATGATTAACTGGAAAGTTGTGTGTTCCCCTCATTCTTGCCTCATCTCACATTACAGCAATGACTTTGAGGGATGTGACGTATGAATGAGATTTTAGGTATGTGTGATCTCTCAAACCATGACCCCCATCACACAGAAGGGCACCGCACACACACACACACACACACACACCCTCACAGTCACAGAATGACAGGTAAGATGGATGGAAAGCTACCTCTGTAGAAGGCGAACAAACTTGGTGGCAGAATGGAACAACTGTTTGATGCCTCGAGACATTGACAGACGCTTGGTGGGACTTTGGGTTTTAAGACTCTCTGTATAAGAGGGTGATATACGGTGATACAGAATGGAATCAGATCTGCTGAGGTGAAAAAGCCATCTAACATTAACAACATACTTTATATGCACACATCTATCATATCTGCACTAACTGCCTGAGATGCTACCTGTGTAGAATCCTTTGTAATGTGGTTCTCTTGCATCTTCCATAACTTTCTTCAAGAGACCCTCGTGATCTCTGAACTGCAACTTCACACCAATGCACTCCTTCCAACCTACAAAAGAACAAAACATCTTTTGGCATTGAGAAAGTCTAAGCTGTGATCTCATCTGCAGGGAGATGCACAGAACTACATGTTCTCATCTATTCTGTATACTGGTCATTCTGCACAGTGGGTCAATTCCAGCTATAATTTACCAAGAAATGGGGTTTAACCTGGATTGATCACAGAGCAGCAAATAGTCACAAAACCAATCACTCTCATACACAAAATTGAATCTATTTTCATATCGACTGGTATGTTATTAGAAACCCCGACTGATTGCCCCAGAGTTCATCTCTCACTAAGACATTGTTTCACTCTGTTCTAAACAGCTGAAACAAACCTGTCTTTTCATTTCAAAGTAAATTGTCTAACTTGAGATTCCCCAAAGATTTCTGCTGGAGACAGAAAATAAAGAAGCTAGAAACATGAGAGCCTCATTATCCCTGGAGGAGGGTGAGGCATACAAATGTTGTATGCACACACTTGAGTAGTCCTGCTGAAGCATATCCAATCAATATTAGATTTATATTCAACCACTATTTTTATGGTGACACAAAAATTTAGGCTGAATTTTTTTTATGTAATATCTAATGTTGGCTCCTCTTTTGACTACATTGATGGTAAAGAGAATCTACATCACAGACTTGACCATCATTAAATATTCAATGTAAGATTTTAATTCTGATATTACTATTCTTGTCTTGAACCTCTCCTTATTTTCTAAAAAAATAAGAGTCACATTTTGCATGGTTAGACAGTGATATATGAAAAGGTACAGCATGAAATTTATTGGGATGGAGGACTGATGCAAAAAAAAAAAACTGCTCTGATTGACTCTATATTCACACCAACTCTGTCTCTACATTCTTCACGCTGCACACAGTAAGAATTTACAAGCTACTGGCCACTGGAGGATTCTGCGTCCTCCATGTCGATTGTGATGTCAGCCAACCATTTTTATTGCATGGAGACAAGGAGATACAGGAGTGCATCCTGGCAGGGTGTGCTGTTCAAAGTTTGGCATTTCTGTATACTCACTGGAGGGGGCAGCACTCACTGGAGTGGAGCTTTGAGGCGGGCCCCATCCCTTCACGTTGTAAGCACTCACTCTGACAAAGTAATCCACTCCCTGCATTTTAAAAAGAGACAGATTGACATCACGCATTAACCTCAAGAATCGCCCATTGCGAGATAACAGAAGTCACACACTGTCGATAGAGGAAAGAGTTCTGTTGCTGGAAAGTGTTCAGAACAGGAGCTGATGGTGGTGATGGATGGATGGATGGGTGTGTCTGTAAGTGTGTGTATGTGTGTGTGCGTGTGTGTGTGTGTGTGTGTGCGTGTGTGTGTGTGTGTGTGTGTGTGTACGCGTGCATGTTTGTGTGCTGTCTTACAGCAGTGAGTCCTTTGATAATATAGGATGGGTTCTTGGTCTCGGTAACTTGGCCTGAGCCAAGGATACGTTTGAAGCTGGCTGACAAGCTCCACTCCACTGTGAAGAAAAACAATCTCACTGACAGATTATCCTCTGGCTTTACTTGAAACCACCACAGGGGAGAACTAAAGATTTGAGCAATAACAAGCATGGTAACCTATTCTATCTGGGCTAAAATCTGTCATCGACAGCAAAGTATGAGATTTGTTGGAGTGATTGAGCGATTATGGCGGATAGTTTTCTTAGATATTTATCCTTAGTCATCCACATCAGTACATTTTAAATAGCTGGCTCACATCCCATTTATCTGAAGCACGCTCTCCTCTGATCTAGACTTCACCCTCCCAGTCCTGGCAGCAGTGGCCACCTGCAGCTATGAGTTTATGACACAAACACAACTATGCAAAGACTGTTTTCGAGCGTCAGAAGAGACAGCAACCCCCTCCCCCTTTGCTCAGGGCCCTGTTTGCATGCAGGTGCAGGTGCATACTGTTATATAGAAATAGAGAAGAGTTCTGGATAGTCCTGGCAAAGATCCAGATGTGATTTCTACACTGCAAACTGACACCAAGGACTGTTTTCAGGAGCATAGTATTACGAAGATGCAGTACGTCACCAATGCCCCAAGTGCATATGGTGCATGGTTCAGAAAGGGAATCCTGAGTCCTGTAATCAATTCATGGAGTGATTTGAGTTAGTCAAGGGGAAAACACTTATAATTCAATTTTAAGGTGAGCATAGACACTTGGGGTCTTGTTCACCAACGATTTGTGTCTGTAAAAACTGTCAAAGCAAGGCAATTGTAATCTGTAGTAACACTCAGGATTTTATCAGTCAATACGTGATTACAGCGCATACGTACATTGAACCCCCCTGAACTCTACAAATAATATTTTCACTTTTGTTCGGCCAATATGCCGGCTTGAAAATGGAGCAATCTATTTGGATACACGCCCCATACGGAGCTATGTAATGATATTGAGGCACAACTGGACCAGTCCTGCGCTGGTACTCTTAAATGTTCGCTGGCTGTAATAACATCATGAATACCAGCCTATGGAAGCAAAAGGACAGTACCTTTGTGCCATCTTGACTCCCTTTCATTGAGTTGTGGTTTATTTGTAGCCCTTTCCAAATGCATTCTGAACTTTTTACAGCAGCATTTGATAATATTTCTGGATAAAATCGATAAAGATATTTGTTCGCTTTTCGTTTGGGGTTTTTTTGCTCTAAACTGTTGCTCTAAACTCCTTTATCAACAAATCACAGGTATTATCATGAAATTATCACGAAAACAAACACTTTTGGCAACACCTGCTTCGTGCAGCTGTAAGACTAAGAAGCAACAACAGAAGTCAGACAAGCTATTTGAAACCTGTAAATGTAAATTATTTTTTAGACTTACCTATTCTTAATCCATAATAATACAGTATATATTAATGAAAGTATACCACAGAGAATATCTACCTCTGTATCGGGTGATGAGCCCCGTGGTTTCTCCTTCTGGCTCTTTAATCACCACGAACAGGGAGGATATGCTGGTCACCAGTATGGACACATGACTGGGAGGGCCTGGGAGTTCTGGGAGTAGCATGAAAAGAGAGAACACTCCTCTAAACATACAATGTGCATGAGAGCATTATTGAATTGTCATTAACTTTAAACAAAATAAAATCTATTCAAAATGTACATTTTTCACAAGTCAATAATTACTTTGTCCTTCTATCCTACAGGAGTAAGACCTCCTTATTATCTATTCTTCCTGAGCTATTCCCTCCCTCCATCGTTTAAATCTATATACTATACCTCCACCGACAGTGTACATCCACCCCAATCCTCTCTTCATCCTCCTCACTAAACATCATGCTGTCCCCATCAGTCTCTTTCCCTGGAATCCTGCCTTGGTCTGCATTAACAGAGCAACAATATCCAACCACTGGACTGCTGCAGACATCACTCCAAACACCAGGTGCTACTATATGGAAATCCTGGTACCCACAAATCCAGAGCGCTTTGCACATAGATCTTCAGACTTTACAGTTACATACAAATAATAAGGTACGCAAACTACCTTTCATGTTAAAAAAAAAATCACTCTAAATTGAAGTAACTGCAGTCTGCTGATTACAAAGAATACCCGCCGATGAAGCTCCTTACTTTTCACAGAAACACCTGTGAATTTTGACCTTCTATAGGAGGACAGAGAAGCACACCCAACAAATACTCTGACAAACTTCACCTTGTATGCTCAATATTGTACAATCTATAGTCTGAACCTGCATGTTTCTATAAACCGGAGACTCCGGAAATAAGGCAATATATCTTTCAAGTCACAACAAAATCCTATCAAACAAGCACATTTAAATACATAAACTTTTACAGAACTCCTGAAACCCTACAGAAATTTAGTATGGCAGCAATGAAAGCCGTGGTGACAGGTTTCTTACTTTGAAACGAAATATAGAAAAAAAAGACACAGAGGCACTGAATGGTCAAAAGCTTGGTTCCATGCTGCTTCTTATATAAATTGTTAAAAGGGTTAGACATAGTTGGAATTAGAAGAAGTACCTTAGTGATTTTTTTTAATCCTCAGAGATGTCTCACAGAGAGACATTAAATCACTGCAGTCTCCTTTTTCTGCATGCAGCACAAACCCATTATAAACTTTAAACTGTCTAACAAAAGAAAGCACGAGAAACAGGACAAATACTGAGAAGCTTCTCAAAAAGTTGCTTGGAGTTATATTATAATTTTATTATTGATATTAAAACGTCAATAATAGCAATTAGAGCTTAACAGAAACCCATATGATCCTGTCAGCCTGATTTCTTACTTTAATATTTGATATGTTAAGATGAGGTATAATGAGAAAATCCTTCATTTCTCACATAATAGTGAAACTCCCTATGTTTTGTCTACCTAAGTTCAACCTGGGGTGCAATGTTCTCGGTCCAACCCTGAGGAAATAGATATTAAAAATCAATTTGAACCTTTTTAAGTACTACTAAAAACTTGATTGTAAATGATTTTGTCCTCCTGTATGGTATGCCAGCTGTACCAAAACCATCATGGTGTCCTCCAAATATCAGCCCACCATTATCAGCATTTGAATTGAAGGCAAGCAGCCATTGACAGTGTGGGGAGGGATTGGGGGCTTTGGCGTCGTGACACGGACTACGACAAAAGCATCAGTATCACTATTTCTCACAATGTTAGTACTGCAACAAACAAACGAGTAAAAAAAGCCAAGACAGGACCACTGACCTGTCTTTTGGAAGTTCTCCTTCATTCGGCAGTACAGTTGCAGCCTGAGGCTCCAGAGACGGATTTGTCTGTGGGCGTCAGCCTGCGCCTGAGGTCCTGTTACCGCCTTCCTCAGTATGTCTTTCTTTCTTTCCTCCACCCTTTTACTAGCCAATGTGACAAGAGCATCCAGCTTAATGGCCCACTCGGTTGGTTGGGAAACTGACAAGAACAGGCAGGGAAAGGAATAGAGAGGGTCTAAGTGCCAAATATCACCAAAATAAACCAAAAGTTTACACTTCACAGTAAAATTCTCTATAAAAAAAAACATTTTCCCCATCTACAGTTGTCTATATCATTGTGCTGTATTCGCAGTGATTTTGAAGTTCCCATTTGAAGAGATTTCCCTGTTCTCTTATAATTTGTCTCAAAGTTCTTAAAGTGACAGAAAAAATTTACATTAAAAATTCGGCAGCAAGAAACCAACTACTCCTGATAGGCAGACTTTACGGGAAATGTTCCTCGTGTAACTGCTGAAAATAAAATCTGAGGTTGATTGCACATCGCAAACTATGTTAGAGATCTTCAAATGTATCAGCACCTGCTAACGATAAGAGAGATACTGAAGAGAAGGCAGACATTTTTATGGTCAATATAAAATGGCCTTATTGGATAAAAGCTAACGTATTCAGGAGTTTTTTGTTTTTTTCATAGGTTGAGCTGTCATTTTAAGTCAAGCGTTATCAAGGTAAAACTGAGTAGCAAGTTGGGTTGTGCAAACAGTATGTAGTTAAATAACGACAGATTTTTCATTTAATTTATGAAATACACATAAACATGATGGCAAAACACTCACAAACAGGGTTGTGTCTTGCTCCTGCCTTTGTCAACACGTGGAGAAGTGGTGCATTGTGGGTAAGGGCAGCCACATCCAGGGGGACGAGGCCCTGTTCGCTCACCCTGTTCACTCCCTTCTCCCTCTCTCTAACCCAATCCTTCTCTTTCTTCTCTCCTCTCTCCCAAATACTCCCCCCTCCTCCCCCTCCATGATGGAGGTGGTCTCGGGACAGCAGGTTTTGCACTGCCACTGTGTCTTCATTTTCCACCGCTTCCCACAGGCTCTTGTACTAATGGGGAGCAGGGTAGAAGTGGTTTGGTCAGGGTCGGCGTGGTTAGAATGGGTCAGGGAAAAAAAAAAGAAGAAGAATGGGTTTGTTAAGGCTTCATTTTTCGAGGCAGAGGTAAGACAAACGCTGCAAATAGAGAGAGGCGGTTGATGAGATGGCAACGCAGGACAAACTCGAACGGTAAATCAGAGCAGCTGTCGAGCCTGAGATAATTAATTCACAGCGACACGCCATATCATTTCAGCTATTAAAAAAAAAAAAACCTGTCAGGTTTCAGACCAAGCAATCACACCCGCCCTCAAAATGACATCTTAATATCTTACAGCATCTGGAGACTTGCCAGTGTGTTTGGGTGTGTTAGTTTCCCCGTTGACTGAAGACTCGCCACCCCTCAGTCTGATGGACAGGTTCCTATAGATTCGTTTGGGCGAGACAGGGCCCAAAGAGCGCCGACGCTGCGGCGGGTCCCTCATGGATACGGACATGACAGGAAGGAGAGGAGTGGAGATTCAGAAGAGGTAACTGAGGAAGACAGAGGGCTAGTGAGATGGCAAGAGCTGAGAGGACAGACTGGTCCGTTCATTTACAAGGTGGGGCCCTCAGCTTAAAAGTCAAAGTCAGAGTCGAGAGTGAAAACAGGATGGAGAAAGAGATATCTGGAAGACAGAGATGAGATTGAGGAGATCCGAAGGAGAGGGGAAAGTCGTCAGAAAACCTCAGGTGTCCGGAGTGGAAGCTGGAGAAAAAGAGGAGAAAAAAATTGTCAGGTTCACACCAGTTCTGTGAGAGTTAAAGCAATTTACCCCAACTTGAAAAGCCTAGCCTTTTGTGGGCAGATAGGCAGATAGAAGTAAAAATGCTTGCACACAGGAGTTGAAAAATGTCCTTCAAACACTTTTGTGCCTCTTACGCATCATGGTATTTTTCAGTGACAGCAGCTTTATTTGCTCTGAATAGAGTCAAAGTAAACAAAGCAACCGAACCATTAATCTCATTAAAGGGAAGCAAACTTTTGTGAACAAGCTGCAGTTCTCAAATCATCAGTTTTGTCATTGTGCAGTCATGATGACTCCTTACTTTTGTGCCTCTCTTCAACACATGGAAGAAAATACAGCTTGGCTCAGTTTGTCCTCCATCAGTGCATCTTTTGTTTGTGTTTCTTTTCTCTTCCTCTTACTATTCAAACTCCCACAATAGGAGCATGGTTGAAAAGAGATGGGTTTCCAGGGCTCTATGATCTGTCATCTCTCTCTTTCGCCTTCACGTCTAAAAAGCCCTTGTTTCCTGACTGTCTGACTGTCCACGTGTGAAAGCGAATACTCCCTTGGTTGCTAATTGAATTGAGAATAATGAGCTTTGGCCACAGTGACGCCACATCTCTCAGAGACAGGTTACACCTGCTACCGTCACCTGCCCATGTGTGAAAATGTGTGGGTATAGGGGTAATACCAGTCACTGTTATGGATATGGGTTCTCTTCCTTTGTTTGTTGTGTCTTGCATCAGTCGAGGAAAGTGCTGATGAGACAGCTGAGTGTGCAGATAAGCTTTAGTTTGGGCCATATTTGAGATGCGTTTTAAACAAGAGCAGGATTCCTCTTGTTTCTAAAAAAATAGCGTTTGCAAACTACTGTTCCTGCAGATGTTTGGGCTGCTGGTGTTGGTGGTGCTAACCATCCAGAAAAGACCACTGTCGACCCAGAAAACAAACAATTGTCTTATGAAATCCGTTTTCAGATGAAATGAAGATTCTGAAAGGGATGACATCTTTTTGTTTATTTCATCAGATTCTCAATCCACAGAGGGTTCATTCTTTTGCAGGCTGTGTTCAGTCTGTAAACAAGTGAGCCCTCAATGCATATCAGTTCTGATAAAATATGCAAAGACATATACAACCAAGTTAATGTATGCAACACCAAAGTCAGCCTAATACAATGATGAAGACATAGCAGTTCCCATTACACAACTTTGTAAATTCATTGCGGTTTTGCTGCATGTCCGTGTCTGCTCTACAGTACCTAAAGTCATGTTTTTTGATGATATGCTGATAGCTGGGATCTGATCTGGTACACCAGATGACACAATTATATTTCTTGCTGTTTTTGTATTTTTGTGTGTTTTAATGCAAATGTGCAAAGACACAGTCAGAGGCAAACATAGAAAACATGTAAAACTATGAATCTACCTTATTTGTACAATTCAGTTATTATATTTCTATAAAAGAATAGATCAACTTTTGTCTGACAAATTTCATAATGATATCCGGAAAAAACTCAGTAAAGTAATTACTTAAGGTACCTTATCTTACTACATCTAAAACAAATTTTAAGCTTTCACAAAATTAAATTACTTTATCAGACATATGTTTTTACTGCCCCTGCGGTAATATATCTTAGTTTAAAAAAGAAATTAATTAAATGCATTTTTGCTCAGACTCAGATGTAGCAAATGACGTTAAAAAATAGGAGGACATGGCAGAAATGAATTTTACGCAGTTTGTGCTGTAAAGCATATTAAGTTTCTTTCACTCTTACCTCCGTCCAACAACTTTCATTTTAAATGTTCTTTGCAAAACTAGCACTTCAATGTGATCTTTTTTTCCCCTCCTTTCCAAAAAGACTAAATATATTCCATCGTAACGACTTTAGGACTTCTCGTAGCCACGGTTGAGACGCACCTGAACGCCACACCCGGACGAAACGCTGTGGTGCATTCACGTAATGCCCCCCCCCCCCCCCCCCCCCCCCCCCCCCGTCCTCCTATAAAATTTAAAAAAAATAAAAAAAAAATTCTGCGGAATGGAGGGGGGGAGGGGGGGGGGGAAAG
>CAAKHD010003780.1:32929-55077 GCA_901007705.1 Fistularia tabacaria
TTTAATATTTATTAAAATATATATATCTATATCTAATATATATTTTTTATATATATTATACGTGTGTGTGTGTGTGTGTGTGTGTGTGTGTGTGTGTGTGTGTGTGTGTGTGTGTGTGTGTGTGTGTGTATGTGTGTGTGTGTGTGTGTTTTGATCATGTATGTGTGCCTCAGTTCTGGTTCTGCTTCTTTTGGACCTCCAGAGTGAGATGTTATGTCAGTTTGTTTTGGATCACATACACAAACAGGTAAGAAAAACACATATAAAGAAGTGTAAAGGAACAAGAAATTCTTCCTCTACCTGGGGAAAACGCTTGTCCTTAAATGTTTGTAGTACTTTTGTCGACCGCAATGCTTCCTGCCACATTTTTATAGTAAACAGAATGTGTGCATGTCATTCAGCATATGGTACTGAAATTTTAAATTACAAGTGAGCATATTGTCGACAGATTTTTTTTTACCTGATTGGAATGCATTCTAATTATTACAATTTTAAAAGAATTGGTATTTGCTAAAATGTCATTGTGAATGCAGGTTGGTGTGTTACAGTGTGTTTGAGTAGGGAAAATGTCTCGGTTGTTTTGAACATTTTACAATTACAGGCTATTCTCTAAGATTGCTCACATTCAAATTAAGGCCTCTATGCCTTATCATAACATCAGTGATAGACTTTCAAGTTAGGAAATCTTCAGTATTTTACCTTTACGGGTACACGGACAGAGTGTAAAATTTGTTTCATCTTGCTGGCGCACAAATTTTAACCATCGGTATTTGGATTTTCACTTGAGTTGTGATTTTTGAATTTAATAGTATCTAAAGCATTTCATAACATAATTATTATGATATGACACCAAAAAGACTTTGCAACTAGAGTTTTCAGGAGCATGAGATTACACATTCTATAATATTATAAATGCTGGTATCCAGTTGGACTTTGGGATGTATAAATTGGGCACCTAAATTATCACGTCATGTAGGAATCAACATCTGTGTAACTTTATCTGTCTGGTAAGTACATTTTCTTTTCATCTTAATGTTCTTGTGTTATGTACCATAACCATTTTATTTTGTACATTCTCTTTCTAGCTGAGTGACCAATTCAGTGTGAAGGGTTTCATGTCTACATTCAACATCCTGGGGAGTCTTATGGATGCAGTCCCAGCCATGTCCCACAGCCTGGTCAATCACCACAGTGAGGCTACAGCTCACAACCCCATGTCATCACATGTCAGACTGATAGAGACATTATTCTACTTATCAAATAGCATAGTTATTCTTCTTCTTCTTTTCTTCTTTTTTCTTCTTTCTTTCCTTTCGGCTTTTCCCTTCAGGGGTCGCCACAGCGAATCAGCCATCTTCATCTAACCCTATTCTCTATATCAAATATTACAGTTATTCAAACTAGCATATTCCTTCTTTTTTTCAAAATTGATGTAAATGTAACAAGTTTAGATATCAATTCATAGTTTAATCATCATATGTTGCACCAATTTATGCTATTTTGCGATGTAATAGTGCATAACATCAATTTGTTATTTCAGAGTTGGGCCCTATATCAGGAAGCAAGTTAATCATATCCTGGATATTTTTAAGGTATCATTCTTGACTTAACAGTTGTATCCCATGTGGGTACACACAGACTGCCCAAGGTAGTTATCGATTCATTAAAAGAACCCTGGTTTTCTTGTTCATATTGAAGCAAACATCTCCTTTTCATTTTGTTTTTTCCTTCAGGAGTTGCCACTGCAAATCATCTGCCTCAATCAAACCCTATTCTCTTTATCCTCCTCTCTAATATGAACTCACTTCGTGTTGCCTTTCACCACATCCATAAATTTCTTATTTGGTCTTCCTCTAGGCCCTCTGCCTGGTAGTTCCAGCCTCAGCATCATTCTACCAATATATTCACCATGTCCTCTCTGTACATTTCCAAAGCACTTCACTCTGGCCTCTCTAACTCTATGCCCAAAATGTTTGGTAAGTGCTATCCTTCTGAAGGACTCATTCCTTACCTCACCAATCCTCCTCATTCCCAAATAGAATCTCAACATTTCAATTTCTGCTACCTTAAGCTCAGTCTCTAGGCCCCATAACATGGCTGATTTTAACACGGTCTTGTACACTTTTCCATTCATTCTTCCTGATACTCTTTTATCACACAGTGGCCAGAATACATGTCTCCATCCATTCCAACATGCTTGCACATATTTCTTCACCTCTTTTCCACACTCTCCAATGCTTTAGACTGTTGATCCCAACAATTTAAAATCTTCTCCTTTCTTTAACTCTACTGATGTGGGGATGCCTTGACAAATATGAGTGAAATTCATTGTAAATGATAGTATCTGTCCTACCAGTGAGATTGTGATTTCCAAAGAATATTGATTGGCTTATTGGCTGTGATTTTTATACTTTAAATCTATTGTGTAGATCTTAACCTGTTGTAGGGAGAACAAGCGTTCCAGCATTTATAACCGCAGTGACAAACTGCACTGGTGAGGAAAAAAAAACCAATAAGATGCTGTTATCCTTGAGTAAATCAGAAGTTATCCTAAGTAATGCATCAACCCTTCATTGTGATATTGGGCTAAGGTCATTTTATTTTCCTCTAAGCTTGGAATGGGCCACATTCCAATCGAGGCCAGATTTCATCAGGTTCAGCCTGCTGACTGTCCTCACTACAAGAAAAGGGGATACGAGATTCAAAGCTATGAAAGGGCAGCAGGGGAAGATGAGGTTCAGGACTATGTGTTATGTATAATTTAAACCCAAGTGGAATAGAAAACTATGAAAGAATATCTAATTCTTTGCATTCCCTGTATTTTGCACTGTGATATTGGCAGTTTATTCCCTACAGACAATCTTTTCCCTTTTCAATTATATCCTGAATGCAGATGAAAATTAGTTGTACCATTACCCCAATTTTGAAATGGTCTTTGCCATGCTATACTCTACTGCCTCACCTATACCAAATAAGAAAAACTGTCAAAACTATCTTTTTTTAATCCCTTCAACATACTCAATTCACCTCTGTCTAGCTCTGATGACCATTTCCATTATGCCCAAGCTGTAGTGATGTATCAATAGTGTCTGCATTTAAAATTCAAGCCAGTGACACACAAGCTACTGCTAAAATATAAAATATATAATAGTCAGTAACACATATTCATCCATATTCAATTCCTTGAAATTCTCCATATGCCTGCACAGCATGTTACTGTGGATTCCTCTTTCTCCAACAAGATCTATTGAATGGATGCAGTGAGGAATGACAGTGCACCTCCCTTTCCAAACTCCTTTTCATCTTTGCTGCAGTAAGCTCAGATTTTTTCCTCAAGTTGCTTTGAAACCAAATGATTAAACAAAGCAGGTAAAGAATTATATGTATTGATATGAAAACTCTCAATCAGAGTTAGAAGTTTTTGACCTAATCTAAACCAAGTTTCTCCGACATTTTATATCAGACTGAGCTTCATTTTGACACACATGTCTTTTCTTCTTTGAGAGACTGGCTTTCCCATTCTTGCCTATATGTCCTATTTTTGTCAGATGATTTGACACACCAGCCCGATATATCACAGCTAAAACAAGGATTTGCAGTAAGACCTTGTCAGTGGTGTGAAAAGAGTTAAAAATGCAGTCTGCTTGCATTACACAACAGTGTCTTCAATGCGCCACATTTACATTTAAATTATAGTTTTTCTACGTTTTTCTTGGGGCTGAATATGCCCCTCAGTCTGGTGACAGTGATGCAATGTGTAGGCTACCAGTATTGATGGTGTGTGTCTCGTCACTCAACACGTCTCTGTGGGGTTATTTGGACTAATGACAACAATACTGTAATGACAACATGAGCCCAGAGCTTCCAACATTTTTCTCTTACTGTCTGTCAAACTGATGAACTGCTTCCTAATCTCATCACTTCTGTCTGTCTTTGTTCTTTTTCTCTTTTACATTGCTAGCATCTTTTGCCTCCAGGTTCTGACTGAGAAGAGTGGAAGGGGGGGACAAAAGATGTGAAAGAGAAACAAACAGGCTTAATCTGTAAGAAACATTTTGAGTTGAATGTTAAGCCATAGATCTTGACAAGGCAGAAGGGATGAAGTGATGAGTTAAAATCAATCTAGATAATATAATAATATTATATATTATATATGTATTTGTATGTAAGTGTGCGTATGTGTGTATTTTTTATAATTTTCCATTTTATTATTACTATAACTATTTATATTATACAGCCCCTCAAATATAACATAGGTTTTGGTATGTTTCATGGAGAGTCCAGTCTTGACTTTTGCTCCTCTTCTCTGGTTCTCATCCACACTCCTTAAGAACCCGCTCATCTCTTTCCCTCCAATCTCCTTTATAATCTGCTTCACTGTCTACACTCTATTTACAATCTCACATTTCATCATCTTTGCCCGATTTCTATAGTTTTTGCTCTCAACTTGATGCATTTTCCCCACACTGAGCCAATTTATTTGTATAAAAGCTTTTGAGAGACTGTTGACCCGGTGATCTGACCTGCTCTACAATCTGTGCATGTTAAGGCAGAAACTTGGCTGTTTGCTTGCAGGGGGATAGTAGATATGGTTATTCTTTATTCAAAGTGTGTGGTTTGCATTGTCCAAGACAAAGGATAAGTGCTGTGACAACATATTTGGTCTTGACTCTAAAGCACTGATTCTACCACTGACAATAAGGGAGACTTGGCTCTTGTCATCATCTTGGGACCAGAGATGTTGGGACAATAGCCTGACATTGTTAGAAATTCCGAAGCTCATGTCACTATGAAACCTACCATTTTGACTAATGTTTACTTATTAACCAACATAAATCTTGTGCTGATCCATGGAATGGAGGTGATAAAGCCAAACAAGCTGATGATTTGCATTTAACCCATTTATTTAGGTGTTACCACCTGGTCCCCTGATCCTATTCATTTTCTCCAGTGACATATCTACAAGTGTAAACCTGCATTGTGACTTCATTGTTGGTGTCACTGGATCATGTGAACTGATGACTTCAATGACTTGCATTCTAGGCTGTAGTTAATTTGGTCTTATCATTATACTGTCCACACTCAATACATATGGTGCTGAACCCAGGTTCATTAGATCTACAGGTAAATCGCAAAAAGTGGTTTCTATTGATTTTTTTTATCAAAGTTAATCTTTAGTACGTAGGAGGCTCAAGGCTGGACCCTTATCATGGTGTGACATTGGGGTTGAAATCTGGGCTTTGTTGAGCATCACCATTTTGAAATGTCTTCTCAGCTACTTTCATTCTCTCAGCACACACACATACACACACAAACACACACACACACATACACACACACAGTGTTTTGGTACTCTCTTACCTTCTCACAATGAATTAATAACTTATTTGGTGGTTGCTCTATAGTAGCAAAGAAATGCCAACAGATCCTGGGTTTATTTAATCTGTAGGTGCTCTCTGTTTGATGAACCTTCAGAGTTTTTGTTGGTCCAAGGGGCAGGCTAATGAGCTGTTTACAGTTTTAACACGGACTGAGGGTCTACATTTTCATAAGATATTAAAAACCCATAAACAAAAACAAAACTTAATCCAAAACTAAACTTGCTTTATAAAGTTAGCTGGGATTGAATGGAGATGTATTCATCAAAGAAGAGACCCAAGATAAAGCCATTGAAGATATTTTATTCCCCTGCTGTGATCCACAGACCACAGTAACTGGACACTTTTTTCAGTTATGAGTTTCCTTAGATGCTAGAAGTGATTCTATTACCAACAGGACCCGGTAAATGAGTCAGCATAGAAATCATCAACGCAGTAAAAAATAGGAACTTGGTCAAAGTGGCTCTCACGCACTCTGTAATTTAATGTATACATGCATTGAATTTATTTTGTGTATGTACTTGTTGAAATGTTAGGTTTCCCATCAAATGTATTCAGAATGCAAATATTTATTTTCTGAAATATAAATATTAGCGAGTGAGTTAATAAAAGAGGATAAATCATAAGCTCCCTGTTTCTCTCTTTCTCCTAACTGTTTCATAATTCATAAGTCCACCTGATAACCTGTAATAAGGGCCATTATTTAGAAAGGATTTAATGTCAGAAATTACGCATTTACAGACTGAATATTAGTCTGTTATTCCAAGTAAAGTTACTTGCTTGAACTCCCAAGCTACTACTTTTAATGCATATATTCAAACAATGGTAAATCAAATATATGTCATATCATGTCTAATGCTATTTGAGCTTGTCTGTGCAGGGATATATTGAGAACAGGGAGTAGCAATCGCTTTCTATTGTGTTTAATGAAGAACTGTAACTGACAATAATAATTCATTAACAAATCTAGTTGCTATATTTTTCAATCCAAAGTAACAAATCTCCGTGATCACACAAAAAATCTTTCAACATTGGCAGTTTTGGCTTCAAGTCCAAGCCCGTGTCCTTACGCTGAGAGATTAAATCTGCCCGTCACCGTACAGTAGAGTCTATTAGGGATAAATTTCATTTCATCAAGCTGCAGATAGTCTAAACAATATGTTGTGTCTCATCACAAATACTGAGATTATACCTCTCATTAGTTGATAAAAAATACAAATTCTAACATGTCCCGTCCAAGCAACTGGGTTGGTACCAACTTGCGTCACTTTCTGTTATTTATCTCTTACTACTTTCCTCACAACTTGATCTGTCTTTTTGTCTCTTTCTCTCCAACCGCCTGACTTGCGCGCCCTGCACTACATCAAACTCTTAACACCACGGTTACTCCTTTGTCTGTACGTTCTTCTCTCGTTTCAACACTATCCCTATGTTTGTCGATCCTTCTTCTGCCTTAAATTTTTCTTGCTTTGAAAAATTGAAAGATTTCTTCTCATCTCATGCTATACTATATTGCCAAAAGTATTTGCCCACCTGCCTTGACTCACATATCAACTGAAGTGATATGTCCAGTCAAGGTCATCCGCACCAGACTCTTGTCATCCATGGCTTTATTGTCCAAAAATGTCTTGGTATGCTGAAGTGATGCCAAGCATCAGCATTTGGACATTTTGGACCATTCCATGCTCCCAGCTTTGTGGGAACAGTTTGGAGCTGGCCCCTTCCTATTCCAACATGACTGTGCACCAGTGCACAAAGCAAGGTCCATATAGACATGGATGACAGAGTCTGGTGTGGATGAACTTGACTGGCCTGCATAGAGTCTGGACCTCAACCCGAGAGAACACCTTTGGGATGAATTAGAGCGGAGACTGAGAGCCAGGCCTTCTCGTCCAACATCAGTGTGTGATCTCAAAAATGTGCTTGTGGAAGAATGGTCACTCTTGAACTTTATGGACAGCCTTTCCAGACGTCATATTGAACCCTATTGATTGAGAATGGGATGTCACTGATGTTCATATGCGAGTCAAGGCAGGTGAGCAAATACTTTTGGTCATATAGTGTAGGTATGTTCAAGGGTCTTTTTGCTGATGTAAATTTTTAATCCCCTTATTTTGTGCTCCCTCCTTTGTAGAATATCTTAAGGCATACCAAGACACATAGTAATTCCCTGTTGCTCAGATAATAAGCTCATGTGTAGCCACTTCTGTTTGTTTTGTTTTTCTCATCTGCTACCTGTGTTCAACATCTAGGACCTTTGCTTGAGCACCTGTACTCAGCCTGGCTTCATCCTGATGAAACACTTCAGACTTCAGTCATCTGTGTGTGGCTCAAAGTGTTGGGGACAGCTGGGGGTTTGGGGTTCCAGTCCCTGCCTACTGCCATCAGAGACCGGGTGTGTGGCTTACTGCTGCAGACTTTGGCTAATGCAAGCGACACCCAGCTCATCACTAGTTGTACTGGTGAGACGGACATATTTCAGTTTCAGTCATCTTTTTTTTGTTATTTTAAGATTTCTTATTTGCCTCCACCCAGGAGATTATATATTTACTTGGAATTTGTATTTGCTGCTGTGGCAACAGGGGTATAACAGAACTCAGTCAATTTTGTTGTGGGTCACTTAGAAATAGGTGACAATTTTTCGGTATAATACTGCAGCCCTGTACAGATTTCTCTTCTAGTTTATGATAGGTGAATTTAATTTTAGCTGCATGACAAATGGATTAATGGATATGTAGGCCTTATGACAAAATGTTAGCTTCTGGATCCATTTAAAAAAGTGACGGCAAACTTGATGGAATTCCATTAAAAGGTATATTAAAATAGTTATTCAAAAAATTAAACTAAAATGGATGGAAACTACACACTGCCCTCAAAATGATAGTGTGAGTCTGACCATATTTCTTTTCTAAACACCCAGAAATAGCTTGAAGTGAAGCAAGCCAAAGATGGAATTTATGATGATACATCTATAGATTTTTCCCCCCTCATCTATATGAAAAAAGATTACATTATTTCAGCAAGCTCACAAGATTTATATTTCTGCAGTCTGAAGCAAAGCCAGGGTATTGTCTCAAGCAGCTGGAGTGAATGATAACACTACTATGGGAAGTGGAAGTTCTCAGGTCCGTATGAGAGGGTGGAATGGGTTCTATGGAGTCTGTTTTTCACTCTGGAGAAACTGACCTTCTTCACAGGATATGATTGTAGTATTCTGTAAGGTATTATTATCTGCGTAGATGAAATGTCCTATGTATTATTCATATCTTTTAAGACATTTTCAACTCCACATGGACTTAGACTGACTTTCCATCCAAATTATTGAAGGGCATTGAGCTCTATACAGTAATACTAAATGAATAAAGACACAAAGCATTAAGACAGTTAAGGAAAGGAGAGGATGACGTGAAAATTAAATAAAAATTGATGTATCTAACAATTCCACTCGGTCTGAAACTGACATAGAAACAACAAAGAGCTATCATAACCTTCTTGAAGAAAACTAGGATAAAAATGATTTAGTGTTGGCTTAGAAAGAAGGATAAAATATTTAATTGCCAACTGTGACATTGCAAGAAGCTTTCACCCTACTTGGTACAGGTTATTAATAATGAAATAGGGCTGCTCCTTTTTTCAAGTGAGCAACTCATAAAATAACACTTTCATTATCATCCTTGTAATAAAGATCCTGAATCTTCCCAAGGATTTGGCTCGCCGAAGAAAGACAAGTGATTATTCGGAGATTGAAGGCTGTTGCTATCTTGTAGTATAAATGCAGCTTATTCCAGCCAGTGTGTGCTGTGGTGATAACAATAGTGGAGGTCCATGCTAGTTTTAGAGGAGGTATTGAAGAAAAAAAAAACAACTTAACCCCTTAAAGATTTTAGACTGTGATATCTCTTAGTATATTCCTCCCCCGGCTCTTTGGTACCACTGGGGTATTCATTTTAGGTCTAAATTAATGTTTTAATGTTCAATGTTTACTACACATAAGAACATTCTGCTCTTGTTGCAGATCTTATCGTGATTTAATTTTAACCTCTTTATCCATCCTGAGTGAAAAAAGCAACTTAAAGGATTTCAGTGGGATGTTTTTCTAATTAAATATTTTACCTTTCTTGAAAGCATGTTACACCGTTTTCTTCAGATGAATCCATGAAATGATTTAGTCCTTTTTTCCTTTCGTTCACAATTATGTATTAGTCTTATCCAATTAGTGTTTTGATGAATAGTTGGACGGTAATAAAGCAATGTTACTGCATAAGTTGCATTTATTCTGCTATTTAATGTGAGTATGATGAAAATATGGTTGTTCTAACAAATTCTTTACATCATACTGGGCTGAGATAATCAAAATAAATTTGTTCATAACTCTACAGTTTGTCGCCATAATTGTCAACTCTAATTTTCTTTTGCATCACCACAGATAATATCAACAGGTCCTCAGCAAAACGGAAAATGAGCTAATATTTTCATGTGGTGCCACTTCTCCTATGTTTACCCTAAATCCTTGTTCGTAACATGTTGGTATTTCTTGAACCGTTTATCCCTGTGATCGTCATTTGTTTCCACGCCTTTCTGTCATCTGATAGACCTTCTGTGGCTTCTAGTGCAGCGGGAAGATGCAGTGTCAGTTCTTATGAACGGCCCCGGAGATCAGCTCATGTGTGAGGAGAATCAGAAAATCCCCATCAACAACAGGCAGAGCCTCATCCAAAACCAAGAGCAACAGCCCCATGACCACTGCCGCCTGCCTCTCTTACTGAAAAAGGTCTCTATCAAAACATCCTGCTCCCGTCCCCCAAACCCACATTCTGGGGCTGAGGATAATAATAACAAGAAGTTCTAATCCTGGATTAATGTTCCTTTGAAAGGGGATTCGGGGCTTCTTTCCTCTGGACCAGTGTTTTTGCTTCATGTCTGGGAAATCAATGTGTACATCAAGCTAGATTTTCTCAGTGAGTTGACACATTGCATATCAAGCTTGTGATAGGACTTCTTACTTTTTACATCACTCATGCTCACTGAGTTGTGATAAGTCTTTACTAAACGAATAATTATCATTCGGCAACACTCATAGCTTTTTAACATTATTCATATGTTTTTGAAGATGCAAGTGTCTCCATCAGACAAAATATATCAAACTATTGAAATTTTGCGTACTATAATATATTCTATCATATATTTAATATATTTAGACACAGACGAAATTACTGCTTAAGATACGTAGAGGAAAAAACGTCCTAAATATGTTGTGTAATCATCTGCCATTGTATTTGGTAAGAGTAATTTCAGTAGCCAGCGTTGGCAATGACCATAATTTAAATAATTAATATATATACTGGGTGAACAGATATTGTGTTCTCACTAGCGCGTCTAATTTTTTTGTATCCCTGAGTATAAAAAAAGATTAGCGAAAGCTCTACCTTTTCATGTCATCCATCAGATCTGTTGTCATTAGAAATAGATATTTACCTACGGACACTACATGTGTGAAACAGTTTGTAGATCACAATGTCATCTGTTAGCTGATGACATTGTGGTCTCCAGTGAGAACAGGGAGAAGGTGGAGGAAAATCTTGAGAGTTGGAGGTATTCTCTGGGAGAGAAGGAGGAGAGGAGTGAAGGTCACTCGCAGCACGACAGATTATGTGTATGAATGAGAGGAACCTAAGTGGAACCGAACCGTGAGGCTACTGGGAGTGGAGATAAAGAAGGTGGAGGATTTTAAGTACATAGGGTCAACAGTTCAGAGCAAAGGAGAGTGTGGAGAAGAGGTAAAGGGTTCTAGCTGGGTGGGACGGCTGAAGAAAATTGCTAAGGGTAATGTATGCTGTATGGTTTAGAGACATTGAGGGGAAGACAGGAGGCAGAGATGAAGGTGTTGAGGTTCTCTTTGGGAGTGACAGGGATGGATTGGATCAGGGATGAATCCATCAGAGGGTCAGCACATGTTAGATGTTTTGGAGACAAGGTCAGACAGGCCAGACTTAGACGGTTTGGTGATGTGCAGAGGAGGAACAGTGAACATATCGGTAGAAGGATGCTGAGGTTGGCGCTACCAGGCAGAAGGCTTGAGGAGAGACCACGGAGAGGATTTATGGATGTAGTGAAAGAGGACATGAATTTAGTTGTTGTAAGAGAAGGGGATACAGAGCATTGAGTTAGATGAAGGAGGTTGATTCATTGTGGCGACCCCTGAAGGGAAAGCTGAAGAAGGAGAAACACACAAAAAAGTTGCCGTTACCAACTATGTTAAATATCAGGTTCATGTATTATTATCATTGTTACATGACAGACCCTGATATAATCACAGACTAACTCCAGCTTGGGGAGTGAATCTGTAGTTGATAGTGATAATATTACTCTATCCTTCTCTGGATGTGTTGCAGAAACTAACCTTGATGTACTCGTCTCAGCCTATAAGTACCAATGAAACTGTAACTACTATTTGGTGAAATCAAATATCTAATACAGCCCTTTTTACTGTATTTTACAGTTGTTGCTGAGTGGTGACGAAGCCATGCAGGTGGCCAGTGCTAAGTGTATTGCCTCTGTTCTGGTTCATTCTCCCAGTCAGTACAGCTCTCCTTTTATCAAGGCAGACGTACCTGGTAATATTCACACATAAACACACAAAAATATCCATTCCTGTTGCTGTCCTCTTTGATTTCTCGTAAACAGATATAATGTATGGTTTTCCTTTATTACTCCTTATTATCTTTGTGTCTCAATTATTTCTCTGGGTTTCTAGTTAACTTTTAGTATTTGTACTGCGTTAAGTCTGTTTCTGTCTAGCCTGAAAAATAAAGATGATAATTTGTGTTTTTCAATTTCGATTGTCCTATCTTTGTGTAAGTGTGCAAAACTGACAATGTGATCACTGGGTGATGCACTTAACCTTTTTTCTCCCAAAGTAATTATCTTACTCTTATTACTGTACATCAGGTTTATCTATCCTCGAGCTAAATCACGGCCTATGATCAGACTTTACACTATAGTATTGTTAAACAAAAGATTAAAAAGACAAGAGCATGGATCAGATGTTTTCAACTTAAATATTAACAGACTTTCTGTCATTCGTTAAAAGTCATGTTTAAAATCAACATGGGGTTGAGATTTTCATCAACTTCACTAGAGTTTGAGATATTCTTTACAAATGGTTTTATTATCTGACGTCAGATAAAAATTTAGAACTGTTTTGTTCATGCCCGAGTGGCTTGGATTTACCATTTAAAAAAATGATAATTCTGACAATTGATATAAAATTATTATGGAATAGTGCATTTGTGCGTAACTTTGACTGGAAAGGAAAAAAATGAAAGAGGGGCCCATTGACCCCATCATGAAATGTAGCCCTCTGTAAAAAAAAAAGTTTCAGACTGAAATACATTTTTTGAGTATTATAAACATTTGTGTGGCCCTCAACATCACCACAATAATCTCACCTTTCACTCTTTCTCCCTTCAGAGTTTCTGTTTGACTGTCTAGCCAGTTCTAGAAGTGAGGTACTTCTGTGGTCTGCCTACAGCTGCTTGGTCTTACTGACCGAAGACCCACTCTTCTTCTCCCAATGCCACTCCATCTATGGTGAGAGAGGATCCAGTTGTTCTATTTTTTCTTGTCTGTACAAATATGAATGAAATGATGTCGGCTGAGTATATATTGCCAACACAAGAATTTGTAAAACCTTGCCTTGTACAAGTTTGATGTTCAGTCAATTGCATCATACATTACAACATAGAAAATGGTGAGGAGGCATGTAGCAACCTAAAATATACAACCACAAGTTGACATAAACAAAATGCAGTATTTAAAATGGGTTTAAAAATAATTTTAATAAAATTATTCGCACTAGTGGCACTTGCGAAAAAACAAGGGAATTATTAAATATTAAAACTTGAGGGTTCACACTGAAATATCTAACATGGTCCGTATTTGGAAAGAGAAAGTTGTAATGTTGAAAAAACAAGCTGGGGCTGTGCAGAAATAGTTTTTATGTGCTTGTGATGTTGAACAGTCACATTTATAGTTTGAGGAAATTAAGTTTAGTATAAACGAATGATTCTTTGTAGAAATGACCATGGTCTACCACTGCCATTGTAGAATGAATTAGTGTGGATGTGTACATATATTAAGAGAGTTCTATAAAGAGCTTGTTGCACTGGTAAGAACCAAAGCCTGCTGTGCAGTAGACATGAGACAGGAGTACATGCTTCAACCATGGAAACAGTCGTCATATGCAGTGTTGGGGAGTTGAATATGAATCTTTGTGTGTGTCAGGTAGTGATTCACTGGTGCGCAGTTTGAATGAGGCTCTTCAGCTGACCAACTTGGATGTCCCAAAGCAAGGGCTTCTGCTCCTCACTGAGATACTGGAAAGGTAAGAATGCACTGCTGTTAGCTGTGCAACATCAGCCAACATTGTTTGATGAAAATTATGTCTTTGCTGACGGACAGATAATGATGTCAGTGTCCCTGAGCATATGTTAAAATGGTGATGTCATCATTTCACCTTGTAACATTGATAGTCAATCATTCAATGCGTGCATTTCTCATCAAATCATCTAATTATCAGGTAAGTAGAAATATTTCACAAATCAAAGGTAACCTCTCAGGGCTTTGCATTCTTAGAATCAATTACAACCTCCTTCTACCCTTTATTAAACTAAGGAAAATCTGTTCTCTGCCCCCTAAGAACAACAACAAAAAACACAAGCAAACAAAGCCATCCTGTTTCGAGTGCATCCATGTACCCTCAGATAATTGATATTTGTATCCAGTGTCCATCACATATGTCTTATAAAACTGACTACAATCATCAGACATCATCAGCCCTCTGGAAGATACTATTCCAAATGTTAACATGAAAATGGGATCACCGGTGAATCAGATTGTAGCTAATGTGTATGGTTGGTCATTAAACTTGGAAGGGGAGACCGAATTGTAAGCTACCTTTCCTTAGACAGTCGAAAAGTAGCTGTGCAGAGATTTTCTGCTAGCCTAAACTAGACTCCTCATCAGGAGTGCAAGGAGATGGTTTCACCATACAGCTCTGTTTTGGTCATGGTGTTTGTGTCTTTGCAGACTACAGGCCACAGTTCCACAGTGTTGAAACCACCTTTTTCGAGAATTATATACTATATTTTGCAGCTGTTTTTTTTTTTTTTTTAAATCAGTGTTTGGTTTACAACATACTAATTGTTGTCTCCCCTTTGATTCATGACTTCTCTGTAATGGAGACAACTCTGCAAGGATCCTAATAGAGAGAGAAACAAAATTTGTGAGCAATCCATGTGAGAACAAGTCTTTTGTTTTGAACATTGTTACTGCAAAAGAATCATCCTTGGTTAGCTTATACTTTGTTGTAAAACTTAACACTCTGCATACAATTTTCTAAACCTTACAATTATGAGTCTTGGCACCAAACTTCTTCTTATTTGCACAGGAATTGAACAGTGCGAACACCTTAATCTACTCTGACAGGAGGAGTGCCCTGCCTGTGAAACATTGATATATGGAGCACCAGGAAGTTTAATTATATTTGAAAGGGCTGTTGGTCACCCACATATATCAGGACCAGTAAAACACACATTTGTATAAGGTTGAAAGGATTAATGGGATTTTTGTCCAGTTGCAGGGACAGTGATAACAAGGGATAAGAGATTAAAAAGGGGAAGGGAAATTAGTTGTAAACATTAGAGGAGTTTGAATAAGGTAGAGAAGATGAATCTGCATAAAATGACTAGATGTACTAATCTAATGTGGCATTAAGTTGGTGTAAATGTGTCTTGTTAGTTTGTGTATGTTGATGTCCTGTTTTAAGCCATATGTTAGTATGGAGTGTGGTATTGTGTACACGTATACAATATGTGACATACAATATGTCATGCATTCTTTATATTCTGGAGTAATTTATGTCTTTATCAATCCACATTGTTGATACTCCGCTGCCACTCCAATGTAAATCACTCAAGGAGGAGTTGGAAGGGTTATTTTCTACAAAATTAATTTGTAATTTTTTTTTCCCCCTTGTGTTGATGAAATGGTATATTTGAGGGAGACAGAAAAATTGTATACACTCCTTTGTTATGCTTGTATGTGATGTTTAAGATGCACCATGCAACTTCTGTTGTGGCAACAGTGAGCCAGTTGATGTGGTAGCGCCTTATCAACAAGACAACTTGGATGATATTTGTAATACCAATAGATCAGGAATATTTGTTTATTATATGTTCCTGCCCCGAAAGACAGAAAATTTGTACCTGTGTGAATGTGTCAGAAGAAGGGCAAGTTAATTTAGAATCAGCAAATAAATATGTGACTGCTTGTACTTGTACTGTAGGCATCCAAATGACAAACCTGGCAAAAAGAACTGTTAGCTTCCTTGTGGTCTTCATTAACTTCGTGTCAACACATAATTTTAGCAACGCTCCTAAAGTGTCTTTTTTCCAGTCACAAGAAGTATTTTGTCTGATATGAAACTTCATACTATCACAGTGATTCCAGAAGGATCTTGGTGTTTTTTGGCAAGAATGTTTTTACCCTCTGGATACAGCCCTGAATGGGATCATAAGATGTCCTGCAAACTTTCAGTCATGTCTGAGGTTGTGGTTAAGGTTTGGTGAGGCACAAATTGGTTCGGAATCAAGCTGTTGATAAGAAATCCTTGTCACTGCAATGCTCTAATAAAGAATAGCAGTACAAACTTTGTATGTGTGTGTGTGTTTGTGTGTGTGTCTTCACAGACAGCCCTCGAATATGAATCTATTCCCTACCAGTCCAGCTTTTGTGGCTGTCTGTGAGGCTGTGCTTGGTGGACTTTTCTCTTCATGCCTGTCAGTTGCTACACAAGCTGCTGCTGCTGCCACGGCCCTCTTTAGGTAAATACAAACACACAGTGTTGATGGATGTACAGCCATACTCTGGCTGTAAAAGAATACATCCTCGGAAATGTTGGAGGATATTGTAAGGTAGAAGACAATTTTACTTGTTTGTCGTATTGAATTCCTGTTTCTTTACCTGTAGAAAAATAATCCCTGTCAGATTAGTACTGTCTTAACATAAAGACAAGATATCTATTTTTATAAAATGAATAACCTGCAGATTTAGAGACCCAACTTCACAGGAAGACATTGTAAGTTGTTGCTCCTGTAAAACGTTCTCATTGGTTTATAATTGACACAACCTGCTGGTCGCATCATTTTTTTTATCCTTCTTTTGTTTTAACTCGACTTATCCTTTCATGTCTGGCCTTTGACTTTGGCCTACACTGCATTAGCATCTGTGGTGGAAGGCAGTCAATTGTAGACTTGTGTCACGAAGCAGCATTTGAACAGGAATTGTGACTGAGGAGTGCTCAGAGAATTTTTGTCATTTGCCTGAGCTCCCTCTCCACTGTCTGAAAGACCATTCTGTCAAACCATTTGAGGTTTGATGGAAAGCACTCTCTATGTGATGAATGCTAAACATCAGTAACCCAAATGTCAGGCATCATGTAGACTGCAAATCTTTGCCATAGTACGTCAGTTATCACTTGTACTTTGATGTCTTGTGAAATTTGATCTTCTTTCCATTTGAGGACACATCCACGAGGACAAAAAAAATTTCAAGCTCCATAAAAAGCAAAGACTATGTTTCCAATTGTAGACTAGATGTGGTCCTATCAAATCCCAAGTGTGCAGCAGGAATAGTTAGGGCATGTTCCAATTCGAATTATGCAATGAACACAGAAATGTACTTCATACGCCAGAGTTTCAATCATTTTTGGTCCTAAGAGAGAGGATATTGTATTGTATTCATCCTCAATACCTGCTGATGAGACTCTTGTGTTTCCTCGAAAATCTGAGAAAAGCTGGGACGGCACCACAGAAAGTACAGCTGTCCTGCACACTCTATTGTGACATGCACCCTGTACTCCACTATTTTCCTAAGACTGGACCAGCCATATGAAAGAAAAAATCTACCTATCAAAAGACAAGGGCTTTTCCAGTTCACAAATTACTCTGAGCTGTGTTTCTGCCAGCTTCTTCATGGCGATAACAGTCTCAGTAGTAACATTTAGGAATGGGTGTCTAAGACAGAAGTAATTATCTCTGCTTCATATTTTCCTAATCTGTACCTTTTTGCATACTGGTTAAAGTATCTTACACTGTCCTGGCTAAAGCTAGCTTTGTGATGTTTTTGTGATGTGTGATGTCTGCTGATTTATTTGCCTTAAAAGTTGTGATTGTAAATGTTTGTCAGCAAAATAATAGCCAGACCCTCTCTTTCTAACTAAGAACATCCTTTCTCCACAGTATTCAAGGGGCATGAAGCGAAGCCAATAGGCTACTCCAAAAAGTCTGCTTATACACGTGTAAGAATGTACCAACTTCAAAGGGCAATCAATGCCCTGACAGTGAAATTGGCTTACTTAAAATTGCATTTTAATGATCAAGAAACTTTCTGTCAGGTAGAGGAGCTCTTTCTCCTCTTTGAAAGTAAGTGATTTAGGCTCAACATGAAACAGCTTCAGCAGTAGAGCCAAATCCTTTGAAAAATAAATGTACTATTATAATTTACCATGGCCAAAAAGGATCTGCTATCTGTCAAACTCGGTGGTTTCAGTCTCTTTGATAGGTCTTAATTTGTCTGCCCCTTAGCTTGTCGACTGTCATCCTTTGTCTCCGGTAGGTAACGCTTGAAGCCAGGAACACACGTTTGCCGCGTTTCTTTCATTGCCCTGCATCTCAGGTCCCCGCTACCCTGTCTGTGCACACTGAGACTAACAGTCTTTTGCAGCTATGTGTCTGTTGTCTTTGTTTTTGAAAAACTACCAGGCTTGACATCACTCCAGAAACTTGTCATTTCTCTAATATTAGACAACTTGTTTTGTCTCTTGTCAATCTTCCTGCCTGTGACCAGAAAATAAATCTCAGCTCCTCAACAAGAAGGGTGCCTCAATTTCTTTAACTCAGCTGCAGAAGAGAAGGGTGAGGAGAGATAAGGTTGGACAAGCAGAGAGGAGGGTTGGAACAATGAGTGAGGATACACTGATGTATCCGTTTCTTTCTGGCACTTGAGCTGAGATTGTATTAAAGAGGTGTTACTCCCAGCTGTCATGTGGCACACTTGAATAAAATGATATTGTGGTGTATGTAAAACTGCCTACATTCAATCTGAAAAATATGGAGATAGTGAATCTAAATCACTGAGATATCACTGGATTATTACCTGACTTGAATACAATTGAAATGACCAAAAAATACCTAATATGAGGAGCATTAAATGAGAAACTAAGTAAAGATATCAAAGCATGAGACAGCAGTAACACAAGGTCTAAAAAGTAATAATATAGTCACACAGAAAGATGTGGAAATGTTGTCACCTCCCAAGCTTATGTGAACACACATACACACACACACACACACACACACACACACACACACACACACACAAATTGAGTAATACAATTACACTGAACTTGAACTTGGAAAACCAAAGATCTGAGTGTCTAATTGATGCAAGGTGTATGCACTGCAAGAGTTATGACTATTAAAATGAAAACTTAACTACTACTCTCAAGGATTATCTTACCTTAACTGTGTGCAGACAGAGCCATGTTGGCTGAGGAGTGATAACAGCTCTGTAAACATACTTATTACTATATTTTGCTGGTACTGGGCAATGGAATACTCACACATAGTACTCACACATAATACTCACAATGTACTAACTTGGAGACACATTTATCCCAACGCAGTTGAAATGATCATATTTGTACAAATGCAAATTATTTGATGCAGGCTTTTCTTTTACTTAGAAATTGTTTCTGTTTGATTTGTCCAGACTGAACCACCAGTCCAAACCAGTCCAGTACAGAGAGTTAAAGCGGCTGGTGGAGGCCATCACTGCCAGATTCTCTCACCTCCCCCTGCCCTCCTCTGCTTATCGGAGAAGCTGCGTGAGTCAGCTTTACTTTTTATATTTTATTCACAGGAGAAAAATAAAGTTTAAGGAATTTATTATGGAGAGAACTTTTTTTCTACACTCTTTCTGTCTTTTCTCTTGCAATCTTTTCGCTGGAGCATCTTATAAGGGCATATTAGAACCTTTAAAAATGAGCCTGATGTGGCTTTAAAATCTTTCTAATGAAATTGACATGTCTGATCAAAGCCAATTTATTTACTCATATCTCAGCACGGACATTTATAATCAGATTTAAAATGGTCACTGAATGAACAGACAGATTTAAGTGATTTTCAGTCTACATAGAGAAGTTTCATTAGTTTGGATGCCTCTTTAATGATTCCCTTTTCGATTTTTTTTTTTTGATGATATTTCTCAAAAGGGTGGTGTGTGGTGATGTTATCTGATTTCCTTTTTTCATGCACCTCAAGTAATCCAATCTCCCTTCAGCATTTTTTCTCTTTTTTTTTTAATTTTCCATTTTCAAACCTCCCTCTATTTTCCTCAGGGGAGCCTGAAGAAGTTGGATCCTGGGAGCCTGGCTTCAAAACCTGGAGGATTTATACTCCAGGCCCTGACCTGCTTTCAGGCAGCTTGCAAGTAAGAACATCTTTGTCACATATTTTGCTAGTTAAATGGGACAGTTAAAGAGTGATTAAATTGCTTTACAGGTAAAGTTAGTAACTTTAATTCTTTAGTTTGTGATACCTTGTTTAATTATCAGTCCAAAATCATCTTGAAACCAATTATGTTTCCTCATATAACTCAGTCAGTTTCAAAATTATTTAACCAAAATCAGGTTTCATCACAGTTGATTATATAGTTATTAATAAGTGTTTCTGCTATAAGACCGCTTAATCCATAGAGATTTTAAGTCAGAAAATCCATCCATCCATCCATCATCAGCTGCTTATCCTACTAAGGGTCGCGGGGAGTGCTGAAGCCTATTCCAGCAACCATCGGGCAAGAGGCAGGGTACAACCTGGACTGGTTGCCAGTCAATCGCAGGGCCACATATACAGACAAACAGCCATTCACTTTCTCATTTGGGGTAAATATCCCAAGTTTCCAATTGACCCGCTGCATCTTTTTGAACTGTGGGAGGAAACCAGAGAACCTGGAGGAAACATGCATGCTCCACATGGAAAGGTCTCCTGTCAGAATCCAACCAGGGTCCTTCGTGCTGTGAGGCTGAAGCACTAACCGGTGCGAGAACTTTTTCCTGTAATGGCAAAATTTAGATGGAATTTGAAATCTTACCAAATGAATGTTTGACAGTGAATGTTTATTCTTACAGCATGTTTCCTCACTGATTTTTTACTACTACAACTTTCTAAGACTTGCGTCTATAAATATACAGGTTTCAGTAGAGAGAGTTGTATCTATGCCCAGATTTTTCTTTTACAGTGGTTAGTGAATTCAATCGATTTTGTGATGATTTCTGATTATCACATTGTCTGGAGGGAACTCTTTTGTCTAATCCTTGAACAGATATTCTTGTACAGCTCAGATATCATACAGTGCATATACTAAGACAGTGAGATAAATGTCTTTGTACTGCTAATGACCTGTGCAGCTTATTATTGAGCTACCTGAATGGCTCATTTCGACATAGCTCTCCTTCTATTTGGCATTTCCCGGCGCATTGAGATCATACATTTGGGCATGATTGTTTTTCAGTTACTTGAGCTCCAACAATATTATGTTATTCAAGAAAATATGATTGAATTCATTTTTCATTTTCACTATGTAAAGTCTTGGGTGTATTGCAGTGTTTATGTCGAGCAGCCTTAGAGCTAGTGCTGATAGTTTTTTTGTATAATCACAGGGGAGTTATATACAGTTAAATCGTGTATGGAAGGCATGGCTTGCAAGACTTCAGGGCTAAAAATGGTCGTCGAAAGAGTTCTGGTTGGATCCTCTGCACCCCCCCAGAGACTTCCCTATTACCTTTCATTGCTGCCACTGCCAGGGTGAATGTGGCAGCGCTGTCTGCAATCACAAATGATATTCATACTTCAGATGTCTTTTTTAATTACTCAATATTGTCTAGTGTGACTTTCTACACCCTTGGTTACAGTCACCCTGAACAAAGAGAGAAAGATTTTAATTTACTTATCAAGTACGGGCATGTTCTTGATTAACAACTAAAATAAATGGTATAATTATTGTTACTGATACATTTTTGGTAAATCATAAATAACTAGAAAGGTCTGTCAGGGAACACGCACATATACACACGTACGCAAATCTCCATTTTAATATTGATAAGAAGAATCAAGTCAAGGTCATGTATCTATGTTTTTGTTTGTTGTTTTTTTTAAGGCTATGGTGATTATGGGTCTGTGTCTTTGTCTTACCAAGGCTGGCCGAAATGTGTTTATCAGAGCCAGAGCTGAAGGAGAACATGTTCACAGCTCCATCTAAACACAGCCTGGTTCAGGACACAGTGGAGTCTCTGTGTCAGTGTCTACTGCACTGCTGCGACTCTGTGTGGATTCCCACTGTTACTGTGAGAGCTTTTCACATTCACACCTTAGTTCCACTACACAATTGACACAAACCATTTGATAGAATAAAAATTCAACGCAATGCTGACATTCTATGTTCTTTGTTTTCCTTCACTAGAAAGGAAAACAAAAATAGCCCTTGTCTTTATTTATTGTGCTAACACATGGACGTTTGAGTATCTCAACCAATAGCTCTGTTGGTGGTGATGGTAACTTTTAGTTTTAGAATCCACAGTCGGTACTTCATGAGTCTTCATTTTGTGTGTGTGTGTGTGTGTGTGTGTGTGTGTGTGTGTGTGTGTGTGTGTGT
>CAAKHD010003780.1:55097-84662 GCA_901007705.1 Fistularia tabacaria
AATGGTCTAATTGCAGCACAGCGCCGGCTCTGTGTCTACATCCACATGTGTGTGCATTTTGTGTGTGTGTGTGTGTGTGTGTGTGTGTGTGTGTGTGTGTGTGTGTGTGTGTGTGTGTGTGTGTGTGTGTGTGTGTGTGTGTGTGTGTGTGTGTGTGTGTGTGTGTGTGTATGTCCGCATTTCTAGCAAATGTGTGAGTATGCACCAAATCCTCAGATATTGCAGTTCTTCTACTCCATCCTGTCCTCCCAGTTTGACCTCCTTCCATGTGTCATACCTGTCTTCGCACATAAGCTGGGTGAGTATGGTATGTAATGTATGCCTCTTCATTATTATTGTTCCGCTTTTTGACTTAATCCATCTTAGATTCATTTTGATTTCCCAAATCACATCGTCCAGTTGTAAGTATACACCACGGCATGTATGATGTTATCAGAAAGTAGCCCATGTGCGTTGCATTGCATGAGAGACAAAACACAATTCTAGAACCAATTGATGATTCTCAAAACACTTGATTCTTTATAAGTTTTGACATACCAAAACATGTTTATCTGTGTTTTTAAAAATAAGAGAGTAAGTAATAAGTGCGCTGTAGAAGCGGAAAACAGTGATAGATTTGTGTTGAATTTTACATAAATGCATCACCATTTTGCAGTGTTTTAAAGATAAAAGAAAAAAATTTCCCGCTAAATTATACAACATTTCTCCTGCACCTATCATGAAATATGTTTGGAATGATCCCGACATGTTTTCAAATTTAGCCTTGTTTTTTTCTGTGATACATGAGCCTCTGGTTAATAAGTTTTTTGCTGTTAGTGGGCCTTTTTCTAATTAAACTTTAGAGATAAAGTAGTAACAACTATTGGGATTGATTTTATCAGCCCAGTGGCAAGGTCTTATGATTAGTTAGCCAATCCACTAATTTGTTCCTGGCTGAGGTATTGTATCTTAGCAGCTGTTTAACATAGTATAGTAATAATGTACAAAAATTCATTATCTTCTGAGAAGGAGAGAAGGAAGGGGCCCACTATGGCAAAAGTAAATGTTCACCTTGGCATAGAGAAAACTGTTTAAGCAGAGAATGTGATCTTGTCATTGTCATTTTTTAAGGAGATTATCAGGAGATTAAATTCCCATGAAAATTGTACCTCCTTTCACTTCGAATCTTGAATTATTATGAACCGGGGGCTCCATGTTGGAATGTAAAAGCCCCAATCATTCAGGTTAGACATTGGTTTTCAATCAGTTTTCCCTTGTTGTAATATCTCCAACTAAGCCCAGTGGTTGAAAATCTGTATGTGTGCGTGTGTGTGTGTGTGTGTGTGTGTGTGTGTGTGTGTGTGTGTGTGTGTGTGTGTGTGTGTGTGTGTGTGTGTGTGTGTGTGTGTGTGTGTGTGTGTGTGTGTGTGTGTGTGTGCGCGCGTGTGCGTGTGTTTGTGTGTGTCTGTCCATCCTGGGGTACTTTTTTAATTAGATGACTATTGTGGATAACAGTTAACCACCCAAAGTGGGGAATTGTTTCCTAAGATATCCTCCCCAAACAGAAAATCCATGAGCATTTGCCACTTGGCAGGTGTACATTTTGGACCCCGAATTCACTGCAGGCGACCATAGATTTTCCTTAAGGAGAGTTGAAGTAATTATATGGCGTCTCCAACTGCGCATCCAACTCTGAGAATTAAAAGTCCTGAAACTCAATGTTGATTTTCTTATTTGCCATTTATCAGCATATGGGCTGCTTATAATTTTTCTGTAGTAAGACATCTCCTCTCAGCCGTGGGCAAGTGACTTGATTGGAATTCTAGTATCATCCAAAATTTCCACACTGGCCCCTAAATGTAGGATCGGATAGGATAGGATAGGATGATACTTCATTGATCCTCATAGGGGAAATTCCTTTGTAGCAGTCGCGTAACAATAAGAATATCAAAAAAAGATTGTCAAAATATAAATAAGAACTAAACAATTAAAGGCAATATAAACAATCAAAAGTCAGAAAGTAAAAAAAAAAAAAATATATATATATATGTATATACCTACACATAAATACATTCATACACACACACTTATATATATACATACATACATGCATACATATACACATAAAAACATATACCTATATAAGATAAATAAATAAACAGTAAAGGTGAGAGTAGAATAAATAAATAAACAGTAAGAGTGCGAGTAGAATAAATAAGTAAACAGTAATGATGAGAGTAGAACCAAAATTGACAACAACAAGGGCAAGGATAAGGACAGATATGCAATGACAATGGAACAATGGCAACGATAAAATAAAATAAACAGGATGTGAATGTGCTCTTTTAGGTGAATTTCCTTAGGTATTTGTCATTCGCACTTAAGTTTGAGTGGGTTCAAACTGTCAATGATGGAGGTTTAAATTTTATTTTAAGGGCCCAAACTTTTCATTATTTTAATCCCTATTTGATATGAATATGAATGATTACATGACAGCTGATCATTGCAGATTCTTGTATCCACATCCCTGTTAAATCATTGTACTGTTACAAATTTTCCCAGGCACCTGTGTCACTGGAAAAAGCATCTGCCTTATTTCAGTGCTCGAGTGCAGGCAGGTCATAGTTAACCCTTCAGACCAGGAAGTTAAGACCACACAAGGGTTAAAGAGCTGGCCTTTTGATTAGCTTATTAGGGTATTGCCCAAAACACACTCAAACAAAACACATGCATTCATGGCATTTGTAATCAATTTTTATACATTTGCATTTCATAGTGGTTATTTTTTAATTGAATTGATTAAAATCTACTGTGTTGATGGTTTGGACACTGTACTTGAGGTAAAGTCATTTAGTCATAATAAATCCCTATTGCTTGAATATTGAAAGACAAATACTTGCTATGTTCTGCTCCATTCTGTTCAGCATGTATGGGCCTTTTTCCTTAATTTTCAGCTAATTGCTTATCTTCTCTTCCCACAATCTCCCTCCAGCATCCTGTGGTTTCTTCAGACTGGCTCTAGAGCACAAGTTTTTTTTTTGTGCACAAAACAGGTAACTTCAAACTGACTCATTTAAGGATACACACACACATACACAAGGCTAAAGGCGGATCATTGCATTGAGCATGTGTTTGTGCGTTTCCAAAAAATTTCTTGTCATCACATCCTGTTGGAACACATCCAGCAACGAGACAGATAACACAGACCGAGCCACAAATTGGATGGCTCACTCTGTTTCCAGTGCATCAATCTTCTTAGCAGTTAGTCTCTCTTAGAGTAACGGACAGCTTCAAAATTTGCATGTGTTAGGGTTATTTTTGTTGTTTTTTCTTTTTGTGTGTATTCAATGGTGTTTTTGCGGTGATAAATCTCGTTGACTCGGTAGGCTTTCCCCTGGGGAGAAAGGAGACCGCAGTGCCTTTATTTTCCATTAGAAAGGACTAAGCTGAGACATATCCCATTGTATTTTTCACAGTTTATTTTTAAGTATATTGACTATGTACTGTGTTTGTCTTGGGTGCTCCCTCTCATGTTTTCATTTATTTCCGCTCATTTAAATAGTATTCATTTTTTCTTTCCATTTTTTTTTTCAGAAACCCACATCTAAATACATCATGCTGTGGCTTTCTACAGAAACTCAGCATGTGTCTGCTTTCCCACTCAGGTTTTGCCTGTGGCACCGACAAGAACGGTACTCAGACGTTCCAAGATGTTTGTTTCTCTCAAGGAGCTGTTCTACAACACCATTGTTAAAACTAGAGCCCTTGTTGAATTCATATCAGTAATGGAATAATTTTCCACTGGACTAATATGATAATAAAAATCATCACAATATATCAGTCACACATGCAAAACACACTTTGCTAGTCTGTGTGTAGGTAAAATTTGTTAAAACATGTCAAAGTAATTTCAATTGAAGTACAAATGCAAAGCAGAATGTATATTTTGTATATTTTGTTGTAATTACAGTACAGTTCATTATCAGTCAAGTACAAGGTTCAGCTTTTAGATGAAGGCTGGACTCTTCTGTGAAAGAACTGAGGCGGAAATTCTAAATCGAACCTGCCTCATCTTTTCGGCAGGACACTTACCGTCATGCTGCTTCTAATAATGCAAATATAACTACTTAACTGAAAAGTAAATATTATGTAGAGCAAATTCTGTAGGATCTTTCCCAAACCACAAAAGTATTGGCTGTTTTGAAAGGAGGACCTGAGGAACTTTATTGGAGACTGCAGCAAATCTCAGGGGACATATTTAGACTTTGAGATAGTACTTGATTTAATTATTATTTTGGGGTAATGACACGAAGCAGTTGTACTGCAAGCTTGCGAGTATATGTGTGTGGGGGGGGGGTTCTGTGTTCTGCATAGCAAGATTCCTGTTTGTTCCAATTTCTGTCCGTCAACATCTTCTTCCTCCTTTATATTACATTTATCTGTTTCTGTTTCCACCTTTCGCTTTCATCTTTTTCCTTTGTTCTAATCTTAAAATGTACCATTCCTATCTTGTTTGGTCATTTTTCTTTCCACAGGGTTCTTTTTTCTAAATCTTACAACTTGGATCCTGGTTTGATAAGATTTCTTTTCGGTATAAAAAGACCAGTCAAATAAAATACTTACTTTTGTTAGACAGTAATTCAGTCACCGCTGCTTCAACTCTGTCAGTGTTAGTTATGTTTATCTTTTGTTGATTGGATTAATCCTTGACATTCCCCAGTATCCAAAAATAATCATATTCATCTTTCTTTGTTTTATAGCAAATAAAACTCCAACAACAGACTACTTTCATTGTTGCTAGATTTGCACATCTTTGTGCAGATTTGTTCATTTCTCTTCAGTTGTTTTCCATCTCATCTTCATCAGTCCATCACTTGTGGTTTACTCGGTCATTGTTTGGCATAGCATGCCATTTGAGACATCCTTCAATTTTTTCCTCACCACCCATCTTTCCAATACATCCAGTTCCTCCTTATATTCTTCCTGTTCTATCTCATTGTATTCTTCCTGTGTACACATCTTGTTTTCTTCTTTGGCTGATTGCTAACCTCTCACCCTTTAGACTCAGGCTTGGGGCTCTATTGAAGCCCAAGCATCAGCAACATTCTCCCCTCATAAACTGTACATGCCTTGGTTTTCTTCCTCACTCCTTATAAATGTTCATCACTAACTAGTTCCCCATGTTATCTGCCCTGCACCGTGTTTTAAGATGCTTTTTCTTTTAATCTTAGTTTATTATTCCCCATCTTTTTTTCTCAACTTTTTCCCCTCCTCTCTTTACTAATTTCCAGCAAGACCACCATAGGTTTGAGACTTCCCATTGCAAATCCTTCAGTTTCAGAGGTTTCATCTGAATCTACATGGATGAATGAAGCAGTGTCTTTCACAAAGGAGTAGCTGTGGGATTAACTAATTGCCAAACTGCTGCATACTCAACCGCAACTATCTCTCTTAACATAATGGACACTCTAGGGTCTCCACAGATGCTGGCCCGGTCAGCATCCTGTTCTGTAATACCTGGTTGGTTTAGCCATGTGTCATCTGGTAGTAGTCAAAAGAGACACACACACACAAACACACATTGTAAACTTTTCAATGACAGCCACTACCACCAACCTACCACAACCTTACCATGACATAAACGTACCTTTGACGTTCAGTTACTGCTCCTTTCTCTCAGTCATTCATCTTTGACGTTTTATCAATCTTGTTTTCCTATCACGCTCCATCTGGTATTCCTTATTTTGCCCTCATCATGTAACATTTTTGTATTTTTTTCCTGGCACGCATTCTAGAGCCAAGCTTTTACATTTAGGGAAAACATCAATAAGAAGTTAAACTTTTTTGTTTTAACACAATTCTGTCTTTTGATCCAGTTTAATAAACTATGAGCTTGTGAAGGCTTTAATTATGGTCAAATTGGCTTATAATAGCTTGTTATAAATGAAAGTCTCAGGCTCTATCCTGCTGCATTTAGCTTGAATCTAGCTGTTTCTTTCATCAAACTGTCTGCTAAATCTATTTCTCCTTAATCCATCTATCTCCTTGATCAATCTTTCTTATTGTTCCTTGTCCTTTTCCTATTACTAGCAGTGATTAAAATAAATTAATAAATGCCTTTCTGAGTCCTAGTGATTTCCTTCTTCATTATCCAGATACAGAGGTGATGGAGACCCTTCTGCAGCACAACCTTCCATCACTCTGTTGTCGTCTGTCAGACTGGCCCTCTCTGTTGTGTGAGGCCCCGGGGCTGCAGCTGTGCAAATATAAAGGAAGGCGAGCCACTCAGTACTGTCTGGTGATACTACTACACCTTGCCTTGCAACAAGGAGACAGGTGATGAAGTGCACTCACCCTGTTTTAGTATTGAATGACGATTGTTTTTAGGCCTTTTACACACTGACTAACATCATTATTGTTGCCTTCAAAGTCTAATGACTATTTAATGTCAACCATCAAAATCAACAGCAGTTTACAGTTTGTCTGTAAAGATGACATAATTGACAATATTTGAATGTATTTTACTTGACCATGTAGCAGAAACATCAAGATCTTCAACAATCTCACTGCTTGAATTAACCCATTGTAAAGTCTGTGATTCAGACATGAACTATTAGAAAAAGTAGGTTAACATTGGATACAATACGGTAATCATGAATAAAGAGAAAACTTTGAAAGTGCATATTTAAAAAGGGGGGATGGTATTCCCTATTCCCTATATCAATAGGTTATTCATGCTCAAGCAGCCACATGGAGGCTCATCATTAGTCCTCTCAAATTTAAATTTTATATTATCAGAGATATATTCTCTTCAGTCGAAAATTAAATCTATCTTTTCTCTGGACCTGGGGGCTGCCTGTGACCCCTCCAGGGCAAGTAACAATAGATTTCCCCTGCCCCTGTTAGGTCTTATCAAGATTACTCAGAATTGTATTTGCATTGGGCTGACAGAAGCCTAGTGTGCGATATATGTGTACTGTATGTGTGTGTATATCTGTTCATTGTACAATGCTAACTACCTTATTTTATCAATTTTGGTATTTTCAAGTTAAACAGGAAAAAGACTGTCTCCCAAATGTTGGAATGATGTGCATCGTGTGTGTGTGTGTGTGTGTGTGTGTGTGTGTGTGTGTGTGTGTGTGAGAGAATCAGGCTCCTACCAGACCAGACAGTGTTTTCCAGTGTGGTGTGGTTGTTGTGTTCACTGCAGGAGGAGGGCAGCTATCCTGTCCCTACCTCTGTGCTCAGGTCTGCCCTCTACCTGCTGGCTGTGACACAGGACCTGAGTGCCAGCCTTGAAGGGGTAATTCATTGAACTAATGACTGAACAACAACAACAAGAATCGTACTGAAAGTAAACTTTTACACCAGGAGACCAAACCATATGAAATTATCAAGAAAAGACATACATATATGATTGTAAAACTCCATAAAAGGGAACCTTGGGTTAGTTACTTATTCTCAGAGTCGCTTAAGTAAGATGACTTAACTATCAGCTTAACTATGTGCTCCTCCACACAGAAACAGCTGAAGAAGCACTTTTAAACTGTGAGACTAACAGTCATGATGTCTATGACGGCAGCCGCTGCCTTTTTCTGCACTGCTTGTGATTCAGAATAAGCTTACCACTTCTCAGTTCACCCAGTCAAAAGTAATGTTGGTCTTGTGAGAAATCTCAGAAATGCCACATCCATTCCAGGCTATGGAGAGGTGATAAAAACTTCAGGAAAGAGGCCAGCCTCATGGTTTCATCTGCACTGATACTATATAACCTTAAATAACGGAAATCTGTCAACATCTATAAAATTAATCTGCTCAGACTGACAAATTTGAAATCACATGTCCAAATACAGAGAGAAGGGATACAGAGGACAACTGCCTGGCTGCTGAGATAAGAAGGGTTGAACGGGTGACTAGTGATGCTTCATCAGTCATTTGTTACAGTAGAGCACTCTGATGCAGACGTCATGACTCCCAGCCACTTAGTGGTGATGCAGATGAACACTGGTTTCTTGACATGCAGTGTGTCTCATGAGAAAAACAAGGGCTGTGAATGGAAACATGCAGGCAAAGAAAATCCAGAGGATGGTTTACATATGGGAAAAGATGACAACACTAAATTCTACTATTAAGTTGTCTTAGTTTGCGTATGTCGGAGACAAATATTCACAAGTTTTATTTCTAAAACTCTTGATGTAAATCCATATGGTCTTGTAAAAGTATTTTTTACATTTTTATTTTTAATTATTACATTGCAGATTACCTTTCCAGTATTTGTTATCTGTATTTCAAACAACTCAGGGCAAAATCTGGGTTAAATGAAGTGTATTTGCATTATGTTTGCTGCTAGTAAATGTAACAATAGCTTATAAATAACTTAAATGTTCCAGCCTCACTACACTGTATGTCTAAAATCACTGTTATACTGCAAGAGGTGAAAGTTTTTCCCAGCATGAACCTTCAGACAATCAACTATTGTCATGTGAAAAGAGGGCACTTTAGTCCTTTCAATCTTTCTCTACTCAAGGCTGCTTTGGCTTGCATCAACAAGACACTAAGTTCCTGCCAAAGCTTTTCTTCCCTCTACATCCACAATCCTGCACTCCTCCACTTCATCTGCCGCTATCCTGAGCTTGCAGAGAAATTTGGCCCTATGGTCTTGGAGCTTTGGTTGACCAAAAAAGTGCAGTGCTCAGATACAGAAATAGTTGTGGTAAGATGCTATTGTTTATTCCTGTCTCAGGCTTGTGTGAAATTTGTCATTAAAGCATTTTTTTCTATTGTTTTAAATGTTTCTGTCTCATTTCACTTCAGCAAGTTTTCACTTGTTTTTGTTTTTTAATCAAAATAGTAACAACAAAATTTAATCAAGAGTTTGCATAAATTTGTTTCACCATTGGCTACAGACAGATGAAGAAGAAGAAAGGAAAAAGCGCGAAAGCAGTACAGAGAAGAGGCGAGATCAGGAGACAGAAGACACAGATCTGCTCTCTGTGTTGACTACATATCCAGCTGTCACACTGACCATCCTGGTGAGATCCATAGAAAATCTTCCAACATTTTCATTGATTGTTTTGTGTTTAATATCCAAGTAGCTGCTTTAACTGTGCTTAAAGTTTAATTCGTAACCACATCGAACAGTGGCTTTAACCTCACATTCCTGGGACCAGATATATGGAATTCTACTTGTACAGTTGATAACTAACTTACAAGCGTGTAAATCCTAGTGTGTCTGTCTGTGTGTAGGACATGGTACTCACCAGGGAAGGCTCCCTTGCAGAACAAGCACTTGCAGTGTTGGAAGCTTTCTTGTGTTGTCGAAGAGACTATGAGGCAGACCTTTGTAACTGTCTTAGGCCAACTGTTCTTCAGGCATTGCAGAGACATAGTGTGGAGAACTTGAGCACTGGACAGGGACACACTGGACAAGGTAAGTAAAGAAATTTCTGTCTGAACATTGATACATTTTCTGAGCCGGGTGTTTTTTTCTATCAGAGATGTGTTTTGCAGGAGTTCTTAGAGGTTTATCAGTCTTTGCGTTCAATGCCTTGCCTTTGGCTTCTCCTGTGCAGCACTTTGAAAATACAGTCAAACTCAAGATCTCTCACAGTTGTTCTTCTGGAAGCTAATGACTCTGAGCCGCTTGTTGTTTCCTATTTGCCTTAATGGTATGGGTTTAAGTGCCACTGCACTAAGTTCTGGCTCACCAAAGCACTGGTACTTCAACATTACTCTGATGAGATTGGCACTCCATTCAAAGGCACACCACTGAATCCACAAGTGTAACCAACTTCTATCAAGTGATCTAAATTCAAGTACATGATTTCCCAACTTAAATGGTAAACATAAAAATTGTAGCATCTCATCAATATTGCAGACATTTTTAGATAAAAGTATGCTTTAAAACCCAAAGAACGTTTATAAGCACTTGAAACACTAATATATTGTGTCTACCACTTTTTCAACGAACATCCTGATGTGCAATAAATCTGTCTGCAAAGGTTGCATTTTCACGAGTTTGCAAAGTTTCCCTTCAGAAATCACTGTCTTTGATCTAGCCATGAGATCAATGTCTATTGTGTCGAGGGACAAGTGGGAAAGTTCTTTCTACACCAAGAATATTTTAGATTTCCTGCAACTTTCGCAACTAAAAGACCTTCAACTTGAAAATTAAAGGCCCTCTGATTGCTTTTACCTGCATGCTTGAATGCAATCTGCATGCTTGAATGCAATCCTAAACAAGCTCTATAGTGACCTTCTTGGAGCTAATTTTTCAGTCGCAGGATAAAATAATGACATAATGATGGTATGAATTATCAAAAATCTTCTCAAACCCTTTATAGTAAAAACCACTTCTTTGTCAATATCTGTTTATTTAACTGGGATGATGTACATGAATGAACTTCTCAAGTCCCTGCTTGTCATCATATATTATTATAAGTCTTTGATAATGTCAAATGGTGGTATTATGCCTTAGATCTCAACAGTCTAATAAGAATTGTGTCATATTATAATTCAGCAGCCTCCCCTGCTGATCATCCTTTGCCTTGGGGGAGTTACAGTGCATTTTCTGTGCTCATGCTAATTGTCATTAATTTATACTTTACATTAGCTCCTAATGCTGGTATTCAAAGAGGGGTTGTACATTAACAGCACTGAAAGTGAATAAATTAAATTTTTCCGCCTGATATTCATACTCTTATCTATAGCTCTCGTTCTTCTTCCCTTATCATCTCTTCAAATGGTTGCTTTCTTTTTTGACTGTTTCACTCACTCCAACTCCATCCTGGTGCCAAATGTACAGACTTCTTTTTCAGAAACAAACTCCGTGTCACACTCACCATTTGAACAAGCTTCGTAATGACGTTGTTCAGAACTAATCTTGGATCATACATTTTGAATGAGATAATGATAGGAGCCAAAATGCTAATTCAGAATTTTTGCCTGGCAGACAAGATCAATCTTATTGAACTTTGTTCAGTTGTACTTTTGCATTGGTCCAAATTTTATTGTAGATCAAGCTCAGAATATTCTACAATATATAGAAGTAACTGGATTTCGTCGGTGTCATATCAAGTTAAACCATCAGGGAGGTAAGACAGTCATACTTAGCCAGGTGTGATATATTATAAAAAACAGTGGTTTATACTTTCCAGCTAAAAAGGCGAGCAGAAATTCAATCTCATTTGATATGATAGTCTTGAAAATAAGTTATTTACTGCCTTTTATTGTTTCCATTTTTTTTATATTGACATTTTAATGTTGACAGTAATTTATGAACTGTTTTTATATTTAGTCTCAATATTAGTTCTGTGTCAAATATTCTCCGGGCTTTTAGATTATATTTAGTAAACCTGATCCCAGTCCCGAAATTATAGAGAGGATAATGCTCTAACATGAAGGATCCAGTCAAGTTTAGAACCTGGACCCAGAATATTTCTAAATCTGGTCTTTCTCTTCGTTTCAGTGAATTCACTCCCTTTGCTGCTCAGGCTCCTCTGTGTAATGCATGCCAGTGATCCACCCTCCTCCCTATTGGAAATAGATGGAGTGCACTTCAAGCTACTTTACCATGGTGAGTCCAGAGATGAGGCTGCTGGCAGGTGGTGCAGAGTCAAACCTGCCTCTATTAGCATTCATTCAAAAACACTGATCCTCTATATTGGTTGCATTACTCTGCATCATCAATGCCTTCCTCATGATCCGAGAGAGATTTAATTGAATACTCTGCAGACCGACAAAAATTAACATCACCTTTGAACACAAACAAAGTTTTGATTCTTTGTAAAATTGTTTGCTCACAAATTCTTCACTCACATGTCCTACTTTACAAACATACAAGAGGCAAGATTCTGCACCAGCTAGAACTGGAGAAATGTTCTCCTTAACTCAATCTGAGCTGGGCTGTGCTGCAGAATTTATATTACCTCCCTCTGCATTCAACTGTCATCCTTCCTGAGTGGATGTCTCTCTCACCTTAAATCTAATTTAACATTGAACAGTGACCAATTTTGTAAAAAGTAGCCACGCACATTTCTTCAGATTAACTAAGTCTGTCATCCTGTGTTGTCTTCTATACTTTTACCACCTCATTCCTAAAATATTTTCTGGCATGTCTTATCAATTTACTCTTTACAAAACAGTGAGAGAAATGATATGATGGAAAACTACTGAAGGCATATAATGTTCATCCAACAATGCGTGTGTGTCTGTTTCAGTGAGTAATATAGCTGGAAGATTGATGCCTACCAACACGGAGAGTTTGCTTCCTGCCTTCAACTACCAGTACTGTATCCTGAGTGTGTCCTCTGCATATTTCACTGACAGAGGTTAGACACATTGTTGAACACTTGTTATTCTCAGAATGTGTTTTTAGTCACCTCCATAGTACATCCCATCTGTCAAATATTCTCTGCACTCCTTTGCTTGCATTTTCTGCCCTGTTTGCATAATTGAGAATCTAACAACAGTGTGTTTACTTGAGTCAGACTGTAGCACTGACAAGTATGAAGGATAGACAGTGGAAGTAATGAGTATACGAGCTGGTACCTGTTGTAAATCTTTACCGAGAGTAGTGAGGTCCTGGACATCCCAACAGTATGTCACAACAATCACAATCAGTGTGTTTCACAGATGTTTGTGCAACAACAAACACAGGCTTGGGCTATTGAATTGGCTAAATCAGTCTGAATCCATAACGGATATCCTGTTTAAAAGAGTAACTGGGCAGCATGTGTCAACATCAATTGCTAGCATGAAGAAAAAATAAGTCCTGCATTTTATCCAAATGTCTCCACATCATTTCCTGTCTTAGATACAACTGCAATGCTACTGCAGCGTGTATAAGTCTGTCAAGCATCTTCGCGATGGTTCATGTCTGCTTTTACGACTCTTCTTTCTTTCCTCAAGAGTTGGGCTATTCATTTTTATCCAAATTCTGGATACAAATAATTTAGTAGATTGAATTAATATAGACACAAGGAATGCAGGGAAATTTCCACTCTCAAAAAACACATTTCTAACACCGCTGAGTAGTATAAGTACATGAACATGCCTTTAAGACAGACACATAGAGGGTGCCCTCGCATATTTTCTGCCATGCTGTTCAGATTATACCTACAACAGATTTAAATTCTTCTGGACCCAATTGAAACACAATTCCACATAGCCATAAGAAAGATAGTAGGGTAATGGAAAAGAGATGTAAGGAATACATAAGAGATACCTTCCACACCCAGTAGTGAAGCAATGTAACAGCTTAAAGGTAAAAGTGAGGTAACAAAAAGGTAACAAGTCATTTTAATCTTTAGGTGTTTTATGACCTATAACTGTATGGAAGTGTCTAGGAGAGGCAGCGCTAGAGTTTCTGGCTAGATTATTCAACTGGATCTTAGAGAGAGAGAAGATGCCAGAGGAGTGGAGAAGAAGTGTGATGGTGCCCATTTTTAAGAATAAGGGGGATGTGCAGAATTGCAGTAACTATAGAGGGATAAAGTGATGAGCCATACAATGAAGTTATGGGAAAGAGTAGTGGAAACTAGACTGAGAGCAGAAGTCAGCATTTGTGAGCAGCACTATGGCTTCATGCCTAGAAAGAGTTCTACAGATGCAGTATTCACTCTGAGAATGCTTATAGAGAAGTACAGAGAAGGTCAGAGGGAGCTACATTGCGCTTTTGTAGACCTAGAAAAAGCATACAACAGGGTGCCGAGAGAGGAACTCTGGTTTTGTATGAGGAAGTCTGGAGTAGCAGAGAAGTATGTTAGACTGGTCCAGGACATGTATGCTGGTTGTGAGACAGTGGTGAAGTGTGCTGTAGGGGAAACAGAGAAGTTCAAGGTGGAGGTGGAGGTGGGACTTCATCAGGGATCAGCTCTGAGCCCCTTCCTGTTTGAAGTGGTGATGGACAGGCTGATGGACATAGTGAGAGCAGGGAACAGGTTGAGGAAAATCTTGAGAGGGGGAGGTATGCTCTAGAAAGGAGAGGAATGAAGGTTAGTCACAGCAAGACAGAATATATGTATGTAAATGAGAGGAACCCGGGTGGAACAGTGAGGCTACAGGTAGTGGAGATCAAGAAGTTGGAGGATTTCAGGTAGTTAGGGTCAACAGTCCAGAGCAATGAAGAGTGTGGAAAACATATAAAGAAACGGGTTCAGGCAGGCTGGAATAGGTGGAGAAAAGTTTCAGGTGTTCTATATGATAAAAGAATATCATCTAGAATAAAAGGAAAGGTTTACAAAACAGTGGTGAGACCAGCAATGCTGTATGGTTTGGAGACAGTAACACTGAACAAAAGACAGGAGGCAGAGATGAAGGTGTTGAGGTTCTCTTTGGGAGTGACGAGGATGGATAGGATCAGGAATGAGTCCATCAGAGGGACAGCACATGTTAGATGTTTTGGAGGGAAAGTCAGAGAAGCCAGACTGAGATGGTTTGGTCATGTACAGAGAAGGGATAGGGACTATATTAATAGACGGATGTTGGAATGGGAGTTGCCAGGCAGGAGGTCTAGAGGAAGACCGAAGAGAAGGTTTATGGACGTAGTGAGAGAAGATATGAAGGTAGTTGCCATGAGAGAGGAGGATACAGAGAATAGGGTTTGAAGAGGTTGATTCGCTGTGGCAACCCCTGAAAGGGAAAAGCCGAAAGGAGAAGAAGAAGAAGAACTGCACTGCTGAACCTGAACCCACAGTTAGTCACAAGAAGAAAAATGCTGGTGTTAAACCCAGGAGTGATGCAATGTAATCTGTAATAACGTTTAAAAGTTGCTCAGGTGTACAGTATGATCTACCGTGTGTGGTAATGGTATTGTGGTAGACATAGCAAGAATTTTGTGTATATATTTATGCCTAAGGTAATATTTTTCTGCTTTTGTACAACTGTTTAATCTACATCTAACATCTGCTCTTTAATCACTAGTGGAATTTTTACTGACATTGATCCCCAGGCCAGCTGACAGTAAGGATGAAAGGAACTTTTTATACATTCCCCTCTTGCAAGAAAACAGGAGATATTTTTATTGAAAATATAGTCCTTCAATTTCTTTAAATGGACCAAATGGGCACTAAACATTGTGCACACTGGTTGATGTTGCTTCATGAAACATTTTACCCAATACACCAGACATAATGGACAAAATGAGTTTGAAGTTTAAAGTTTTCATTGAAAAAGAACTGCTGAGAGAAAGAGAGGAAAAAAGGCTGTTTATATAGACTCAGTCCACAGACCAGCCTGTCAGTCAGGTAATCAAGCTGAGCTTGAGCCTGTCAGCATCATGGGCAAGCTGACCTGATTTTCCACAGCATTTCACTTTGTTACTCCACAGTGTATCTGTTGATGTAGCAAACCCAAATAAACCCTGTATATGATTGGCTGTTTGTGAAAACCTTCCATGATGAGCCTCACTTGAGGCTGTTGAACTGCAATTAAGTTGATCAAAAATCCCATTTTAAATCATTGTGTTTTATGAGGTAATTATGCAAATCGTTTCCTTATAAATTTTGTTTATTTTTGCAACGACAGTATAACGTCTCTTCGATTCCTCAGCTGTGTCCATGCTGCTTTCCAACACTGGACTGATAAACCAGCTTCAGATGGTTCTGTCCTCCTCCTGGTCCTCCTCCGGCCAGTCAGCCTTGTTGTGCTGCAGCCACCTCCTCCTGGCTTCCCTCATTACTTTGCAGCATGCTCACTCCTCTCAGGTAGCACCACCAGTTCAGCTCAGATCACAATGTCAATGTGGAAGGCAAAGGTCAAGACACAACAAATGATGAAGAGCACAGGCTCTGACGTCATGGTCGAATACAAAATACTGATTAGATTCATTTACCGGCCAGCTTGTGTGACTGACATCAGTTTGAACAATGATATGATTCAATGAGGTACCTGAATTTTATTATTTCAAAACGCTCATTTTTCAAATTGTTTTACATATCTTTTAGCATTCTCCTTGAGGTCTGCTTTGTCCTAATCAGATGAAAGACTCGCACTATCAGTGGAGCGGTTCAAAGTGACTTCAGTGGGAGAGTATAAGAGACAGGGTTGGGGCCTCAATTCACACTGATTCCCATTTCTGTAATGTAGTTCTACATATCTCTAAACACTTTGTTGTATGATTTCAAAATTAATTCAATCTTTTCAATCACAGTGACAATAAAAGCCCCTTATAAGAGAATCCTACCCAAGACAGGTGAAAGTTAACTATCTACATTGCCAATAAAGGCTAAGTTACGATTCGAATTATGCCCTGTCTATTGACTACATGTGTTTTCGTGATACTGTATTCATTATGTATGTTACTTTTTTCCTTCAAACCCCTCCTTGATCATGTTTGTTAGATTCTTCATTGTAATCAAATTCGAGTGTTTTTATTACGAAAAGAAAAGCAGACTTTCAGTTCTGTTACTTGTTGCCCATCATCCAAATTTGGCAGGATTTATATTGTTACATATGTAAACTACCTATGACTTGGGAGGGCCTTGGCTGTGTCTCAGTCTTACCTTCTCTCTGAGTAATTGCTGGATTTATTCCTCATTGCGCTTCCTGGAATCTCATAAAAATACTTTGATAAATAAACAAAGGAGGGCCGGTATTACTGTGGTTAAAAAAGAAAGTGATTAAAAAAAACTAATCTAACAATGTTGTTCCAGTTGTCTCCTCTCTCCAATGTCTTGTCGTTTCCTTTTGTAATTTTTTTAGGTTCATAAGCGCATCAGCTGGAGTCTGGAAACAGCTATCCAGAGAATCCTGCTTCAGAAAAGAAATTCTGACAACCTCTTGCTGGGTAACAAATTCAAAATTAGATGCACAAAATTATTTTTGAAACAATTCTTTAGTTTAAAAAATGCAATTACAATTCACCTACAGTGCAAACTCTGTGTCTTGGGAGTAAGATCCATCCTCTTTTAACTCAAACACAAAAGAAGTAAATAGCAGTGCTCTGAACTCCTGGTCATGTAGGTAAAAGAAAATCAAATTGGAGGCTACAGGGTGACAATATTTGTAATTATTAAGCAACATCATTATAAGAGAGATAGCGAGGAATATACACAGTTATTTGGCCACTGACCAAGTATCGATCCCGAAGCACTGGAGCTTTCAATATACAGACCTATATGACCTTCTGTGATCGATTATATCAAATATAAAATGTGCAGAGTTTGGTTTGGCTTCAAGTGCATTATATAAGATATGCATCACAATAACAACAACTGCTGGTATTCCATATGTTCAACATATTAGAAGTTCTAGAAGGAAAGTAAGTACTGTAATACATTTTTCAATGTATAATATTATCGTACCTCTTTGCTTTGAAGCTGTTTATGGCACAATCCAGCATACATCAGTTGTTATGTAGCAAGGCATATTGCATCATGGTTTGTCAAATGATACCATAATGTGTTGAAATCATCCTCTGCGGCAGCAGTAATGATAGTAGTAATAGAATGTGAATAATCATAATAATTGAATATATTTATAAAGCTCTTTCATCAAAGTGCTGTACAAAGAAGAATAAATGAGAGGAGGACACAATGAAATGAAATAATTTACTATATCTTTCATTACAAGCCTTTGGAAAGGTCCATGGTTTACATGCACTCTGCTCTCATCAAGGCTCCAGATACAACACTCAGATACAACTGAGATACAGTTCATCATCACTGCTGCACTCCTCCCTCTCGCCTAGCCCTAGACATGGAGTCGTCTCCTACTCAGAGATGGCAGAAGTGCAATTAAAATGAGAGGCAGCTCTCAGTTTGGATCCTGCTGTTTTCAGAGGCTTTTTGGCAGAGTCAGTTTTCCCACCATCACTTTGGACCCACAGTCTTTCAAGCAGCTTCAACCTTGTCTCTCACTACCTTCTTTTTTCCATGTCTGTCTTTTCACTTCAACATCAGCTTTCAATTTCCCTAAACTAGTCTGAAAATGTGTTCTGTTGCTACCTGGCCTCGCCATCTTTTTCTATTACAAATATATTTCAGCACCTCCCACTCCCTCCCTCTCATTTGTTCTGCCCTGCACCTGTTTTTTGTGACCTTCCTCTTCTTTCTTCTCATCATTGTACACTTGCTCTCCTATATTTAACAATTCCAGAAAGCTAATGCCTCAGGTCACTTATCTTCAGGTGACTGCAGTATGTTGATTGTTGCAGAAATCATGATAGTACATTTGAGTGGTATCAGTTAGTGGTTGATGAGGTTCTTGCGTGTGTGCTGAGACTTTTAAACAGATATCTAAAGACATAGTAAGTCACCAGAGTGTATTATGTAATTCTTAAGAACTCTATTTTTAGTGTAAATGTTTAGCTTAATGACTAATTGTGTTCAAAAACTGTTTTTACCTTTTTTTCATGGTCAAATTCCAATACTTTGGGCTGGTATTCATATAATGACACTCAGGAAATTGAATTATTATCATCAAGTTACATTGTGATGACCAAAAAACAACCAGAGTAGGTTGTGATGCACTCTTTTTTTTCTTCTAAGGGTTAGATACCCCTCTCTTCTTGTCCTTCCAGTCAGCTACTTGAAGCTGTTGCAGGCATTACTCAGCGTGGACCTGGTATCAGCAGTGGTGAGTTTGAGCACCGGTCCTGGTTTGGTCGGGTCCAGACCCCTGGATGTTGAAGACGGTGCTTTGTACCCGCTTTGTTCCAGAGGAGCCCAGTGCCTTTCAATTGCTCTCAGTGGACTTCTCTTTCAGGTTGGGTGGAGTGTATGAATGTGTGTGTTTTTATTCACCTGTGTTTCATTTTTGGCTACTTGCATTCTCATTGTCCTTGATACTTATTATTTTACATCCCTGTTCTAATTTCAACCTTCATTCTGATCGAGTTGCTCATCTGTCCTGTCCTTAGTTGTCCTCTCTCTTAGTTATACCCCCCCACTGGACTCCTTTCTTTCCTCCTGTCCTCCCTACCTGAGGATTAGGGCGCAACTAGTCCATGCATCTGTCTGACCTACTTAAGTATTTTTCATCATGACACAGTTTTACCTGCCAGCATCACCATTACTGAAAATAACTAAACCAGTTCTCTGTCACTGTTATTGTTGTTCTTTGTTCTATATGTTTATTCTGTCTGTTGTTGAGATGCTCTCACTGTTTTTCTGTGTTTCCTCTATGTTTTTTTCATGCGCAAAGTCAGACTTTTAAAAACATTGATATACAGTATCTAAAAAATGGAAGCTTTGTTTTGTGTTTGCTCTCACCAGTTTCATGTCCTCTCCTCTTCAGAAACATGAACTGTTGCTAAGAGCTTCAGCCAACTGCCTGAGCTCTCTGATTGGCTTCCTTCAGAGGAAGAGTCCTCCCACAGGTACTGGATAAAACACTGTGAAAAAGCCATTTGCTTGATATTTACATGTATGAAGAGAGAGTCAAAAATTGACTAAGTTAAGCATTTGAGAGAATGAAGGAATCTGTGTGTTCACTATGGGAATATCCGTTAACAAAAAAATGTATGTGACTTGAAAAAGCATTGTCTTCCAAACCTTTCTAAAGTTACACAATACAAGGTATGAGAAAGAACTTTGTTTCTGCTGATTACTGCAACTTGGAATTTGACCAGTGTGTTGCCTGGACATTCTCCTTTTATATAACTATGTTACCAGTCTTTTTTTTGGCTGCTCCCATGTTTCACATTCTTCACTGCACAAGGTCACAATGACCGACTGCAGCCTCTTTCTATTTCATGTTTCAAGTATCAACATTAAATATCAAAATTACAACAAGAGGATAAAAATATCAACCGAAAATATGTGATGTTACACATCCTACTGTTGGGCACAGCATCATCCTTAATGAGGATATGGCACGTTTGTGAATTCATAACAGCTCTGAGGGTCTAAGTAGATCATGAAGGGAACAGCAGGACTCCAGTAAAGGTCCCTGAGATGAAGTTGTGACAAGAATCTTTTCACATTGGCATTTACTCTTTGGGGAAATTGGAGTGCTTGTGCTGCAACCAGGCAAATACTGAATTCATGTGCTCTGTAAAGTACTCATCTAGCCATTGGAATATGAGGGAAAATACTGTACCACTGATTTTAGGAGCAGGTTTTTGATGGACAGTTGTACATTTCTGCACCAGTTTAGGAACACTAGCCATGAAACTGACCATTAATACTAACACACCCTACTCACACAGATGGGTTCGGCTCCCGTGCACTTGCTTTTTAAATAAAATGAGATGCCGGATGGAAAAAATGACAAGTCGCAGACTGGTACTGAAGCCTGCACCACACCTTAAAACTCTGTAGGCAGGGGTCTCTTGTGTGTCCTTCCATCTCGTCCTCACTCATGAAAACGATGAATGCATACTAGATGGACTAAAATGGTGCCTTCTGGAAAATTTAATGAAATTGGCCACTTGCAGTAATTGAACCTGGCAGGTATTTTTCAACTACACTGAAATAAACAAGGCTTCCTGAGTTCCCATTTTAATTCCACCTGTATTTCGTGTGTGTGTGTGTGGGGGGGTGTCCATGCATGTGTGCCTTGTGTGTCATAGCCAAGTATGTAATTTGTCAGCCATGGAGTCGATTCCTCCTGGACTGCCTGCTGAGCTCAGAAGACAGCTGCCTCCTGCACCCAGCCATCCTCACGTTCTTCACACTGGTAAGATGCTATACTTTCACCTCAATGAGGTCCAATTTACAGTCCTATTCAAAGCAATAATAATTACTTCTCAGAGATTAATTCAAAATTTAACATAATTGATTAAGCATTTTGTTCCTCACTAAAGACGACTTGGATCTCTGGAGTATTAAGTGGATATGTGGATCATCTGCAGATCCTACAGCAAGGCACCCCTGATGTCCTGTGGGAGCCTGACCTGTCCCAATTGATGGACGCTGTGGAGAGGAGGGGGATGAAGGAGCTCAGCCAGGAAGCAGCATGTGCCTTGCGGCTGCTCATAACACAGGTACACCCATCCATTGTGTACATTTTCCTGCACACATAAACTTGATGCATTAACATAAGAGCAAAGAATGCCACTTAGTGCTTATGAGCTGACAAAGGCAGTTACTCTGGTCTGGCTGCTGCAGGATTTGGTCTCACTTTGAAGACGTCATTGTCTTTTTTGTACAACTATTTTTGATGTGAGTCAAAACTTCTCCTTTCCATCTTTCTATTCAGTGGAAACAATGTGCACGAATTTCAGTTTTTTAAGTTGACTACATTTTATTAATTCAATATTTTTGATTTGATTCAAGTGACCTTCCTCTTTTATGTTTGAATATTAAGCTCCCTAAATCCTTTGCAGTTGTCAAGTGAAGTACTTTTCTCAAGGTTGCCGAATTCTAAGATTAGATAGAAACCATTGCATATCTAGAAATATTATCTATACTTTGTGTGTGCTTACATATTCACAACAGCTGTGAAAGAAACACAGCGCGGACGTCTTAATTAATTTTCTTATTTAAACTCACTAATATGAGGCATATCCACAACATGAATTGTATGTTTCCTTTTTTTGTCTGTATTTCTATTCTGTTTGTTACTGTTTTCATGAAACAGGCTCAACTGAGATGTCTGTGTTGTCCGATCAATGTTACACCAAGGTTTTTAAGGGGTTGTCAGAATTTGAGGTTTTCAAAAGCGCATCTGTGTCAGACATTTTTCAAAGACAAAGGTCCAGCTGTCCACGAGTCAGCCAACCTGACGGGTCTTCACCACACTCATCGTTCGGAAACATAGAAACTCTGGAGTAGAAAATCCCCACATGGTCAAATCATATTTGAATTCACACAACCACACACAGCTCAGTTTCCTTATCATTTTACATTGTTTTTCTTGACTTGATTTAAGTTGCGACCGGCTAACTGATATTTCAATCACCAAACACTATCATGGAACCTTTATTGTGCCATTATTGAGGATGAGAGACAGCAGCATACTGAAGAATGGCACAAAATGTTTAGCAAAGCTTTTCCGATACATTTTATTAATTTAAAACCACATCCAAACCCAGGAAACGGTTAGTCATTTCAGGATTTTGCAAGAATCTCATAACCGTAGGAACTGGGCCACTGGTCCTGGGCTCAACTCTGTTGTAGTTAACCTTTTAGATGACACATAAAACTTGACTTGCTCCATGAATAGACCTGGCTGACTTGTTGTCCTTGATCGGAGAGAAGTAGCTTACATGCTTATTTAGAACAACAATTGTCCTCTTTCTTAGAGACGTGTGTGTGTGTATGTGTGGGTTGGTACGTGCAACAGTGATATGGCAAAAAATACCACAAGTAGGACAGTTTGATCTGAAGGCTAAAAAGCACACATTGTGCTTACAATATTATCATGAAATAATTTCATTTATTAACAGTGAAGTGTAGAAACTAGAAACGATTTTAAAAATGCCAGTCATTTGGCTGAATGTGAATTCTGCAGAAAACCCCATGAAAACATCTCGTTCAATGAGAGTTTAGTTTCCCTCCGGTCTGATTCCTGCACAACATTCTCATGGGTGTATCATTTTGTACACCTTTCTAATTCTCTTTCGAACAATTCCTTACATGTACGACAGCTTAATTTGTCAATTTCATATTTCAAAAAATGATTTTAAATGTAGTTACAGACTGAAAGTACACCCAGTCTTTGTTCAAACACTGGGAACGACAGTGAATAGAAATCATAGCAGAAGAGTTGCAGAATGATGGCGTACACTCTAGCTTTCAGCAGAGTGGCATTGTGTGTGTGTTTGCACATGTGATGGGGTCGGGACACACACACTCACACTGATCTATGCACCTGCTAATTATTCGCTGTCTCTGACGTCCGTCCATGAGGAGGTTTTCTGGACATTTGTCTGAGACTTGATGTCAGTGAATCTAGTCAGAACTGTTTCTTGTCAACTTTTCCAACCAGCTCTCCCCAGTTTCATGTTGGCCCCTGGCTGTCCTGATGTGTCCCAGCATGCAGTGAATCTTGCTCATAGTCAGATCAGACAGCTCCTCTGCATCACCTCTGATTCTCGTAGATTTCTAATCATGTCTTCAGAACCAAACAGACTCCAACAGCATCTGTCTTCTCTTGAAACCTGATTATTTGCAAATTCTTCTTGTCCTCCGATTCAGTTTGAATCTGGGCTAAATCTTTCTTCTTCTTTGGTCTTCCATTTGTTCTCAGGAAACTTTTAGTTTTTTCAAACCATGAGTAGACCGTTAATTTTAGTCATTTTTTAAAAATTAGATTTACAGCCCACTTGGCGTCAAATAAGAGCTTGCTCTTGTCAGAGTTAATGTGGGGGGAAAGTACAGTGGAGCACAGTGGATGAATCTGACTTCATTGAATACCTTTCAAATCTCGTCATCCCTCAGACTTCATAAATTATGTCATGTTACATTTTTTCGACAAATACAGAAACAAGTGAAACATGAAGTTCAATATAGATGGGTTAGCATTGACGTCAATTAACTGTGCATCAGAAAACAAACTTAATCTTCTAAAGAACCACTGCAGAATCGATCAGAGCTTCTAGAGCGGCCGAATCAGTCAGCTGATAGTCGTGAAGCGCCTCCATCCTGGAAAGGAAGAGCTATTATCATATTATACACACAATCAATTCATCGCAGTGATTGAATAATGTTCTAATTGTTTCTCAAATTGAACTCTTGTCTTTTTTTGACAGTGATGTTACTTTTTTCAGCATGACATCAGTTTATTTTCTGTTGCTTTAGCTCAGCTCATGCAGGATTCTTTGTCTCCTCGTTTGTTTCATTTTTTCCATTTACTTATATATTGTAATCTTTCTTGTAAAACAGACTGAGTTTATCATCGCTGACTGCGTGCTGGTTCCTGCTGCTTTCCTGTAAGATTTGACATCAGCTGTTTTTCAGAGTTCTGTAGTACCTGCAGTGAGAGTCCTTTTCATTTTTAGATACTGTGCTTTTTGGAGACAGGGACTGGTGAGTGCTTTGTCTTCAGAACTTGCTGCTTCAGCCTTTAGACTCGTTCTTATCCACTGTGAGTTGATGACAGTTGAAGTTAGTTTGCTTTCACAGAAAAAAAATCCTATCCTGCCAACACACTGTTTGCGTGTGTGTGTGTGTGTGTGTGTGTGTGTGTGTGTGTGTGTGTGTGTGTGTTTGTGTGTGTGTGTGTGTGTGTGTGTGTGTGTGTGTGTGTGTGTGTGTGTGTGTGTGTGTGTGTGTGTTAATTTGCTTTATTGAATCCATAAACAATACACTTTTTTAGGGAAACATATTTATTTCTCTGGTTCTGATCAAATCTATTTTCTCCAGTTTTCACAAAGTCATGTGTAGAAAAAAGTCTTTACTCTTTGACTTACGACTTTGATTTTCTTCTTTCTTCAGAAGTTTCTTCCTCTTTATTAGTTTGATGCACTTGCTCTCTTCGTTTTTGCCCAGTTGTCAGAAGGTTCATTATGATCCTTCTACTTTTGTTTCCAAGATCCTTCCTTCCTTGTATTGTAACATAGAGCGGTACATCTAATAAATACTATAATGTGTTCCCTGGAGAAAAAGATAGTGACGGGGAAATCCTTAAAATGTCACCCACTCTTTCTTTCTTTCTCATTAAATTCTTTTTCTTCTCCCCAATTTGCCATGTTCAACGCGCTGTGGAGCCCCCCCCCCCACGCACACACACATAAAACAACAGACACACACATACGCACACAATGTACAGTAAATACTCATTCTTTGTGACTCGGCATCATCAAAAGTACCATCAAGCCTCATTCTGTTATCTGTCACACAAGAGCTGCTGTAGGGTTCCAAAGCATCCTGAACAGCCTGGAAATACCTGTATCGAAACCATTTTCCAGTCAATATTAATCTGTGTGGAGAGAGAAAGAAATTAAAATGTTCTGAGTAATCATGTCTTGTGCTTGAAATTGACAAAGTATTTCCATCTGCTTCCTCATGTAACGGATCTGCAACAGAAATGTTGAATTTTTTTGTATCATTGTATTTTAATCTTGCTTTAAGGGATTTCTCTCACTTGATTTTTTGTTGTTTAACTCGCTCAATGACAGCTGGGATAGGCTCCAGGCCCTCCTTCCACGAGTGCAGGATAAGCAGTAATAGTAATGGATGTGTTTAAGCTCATACTTGATTAAAGCAAAAGATTTGTAATACTATTAGTTTAAATCAATGGAATATTAGAATACTTGATTACAGAACCATAGCAAGATGATCCTAAATGTGCAGAGTGATACAGGCTGAGAGAAACCTATTACTTTCTTAACTAGAAGTTTACACAACCATTATCTTACAAAAACAACAGATGAAACTTGTCTTTTTTTCCTGTACACAGATCCTGAATCGAGTCTCAGAACCACTTGCAGAAAAACACGCGCAGCGAGCGAGGAGGCTGCTGGAGACTCTCCACTCACAGACGCCTGTCGAGAGCTGCAGCTTCAGCAACATCCTGTATCCTCAACCTGGAGTCACACTCTCATACACACCACTGAACCACTCGCACGCGCAAGACACAGTCACTCACTCACTCACTCACTCACACACACACACACACACACACACACACACACACACACACACACACAGAGACAAATACGTGATATACAGCTCTGAATGTAGGGGCAGAAACCCTCAACATCCCTCTGTTTTCTCATACATTCTCTCAGGACAGCATGACAGGTGCCCGTAGCACATTGGCCCCTTCGCTCTAAATCTCTGGGTGTGCGCAATATAGTGTTGTCACAACTGTCTGTCCGTCAGAGCCGATACAGCAGACACACACAGCCTGCGCTCAGCTTTGTCGGTTCATTACCACCAGCACGTCGTAATAACAGTAAATAAAAACTGTTGGACAGAGTGCTGTAAAAACAGATATAAATCCTGTTGGACAGACCTTATTAAAAAAACGAGGGGCGGGTGTAATGTAATAAGTTTTTTATACCCTTCAGGCACTTGTTGTAAAATAAGGAAGTGAGTAGGCTCCTATTAAAGGAGCATGGATTTGATTGTGCTGGGCTGTAAGATGCACACACACAGATAAACTTACATTGATTTTAAAACCCATCCAGGATAGTCAATATAGCATGCAGTACATATTACACTCTCAGCAGTGACTGAGGTTGATATTTGTTACATCATTATAATCCAAGATTGATACCTGCTTGTAAACACGCCAATGAAATGTATATTTTTTATGTATATATTTACGCAGCTCACATGGTTGCTTCTGAATTGAATATTGTCCTCCATACTTCAATGACCCTTGACAATTGTCTTCAGACGTATTGGAAATGTGACCATCTGTCTGTCTGACTTCTTGGTGAAAACAGATGGATGATTTATCAGACTGATGTATTTTCTCAAGATGTTGCCACAGTGTCTGGCCTGTTGTTTGAATGGTTGTTACAGTCACTTCTCCTAAAAAATGCAAAGTCATTGTTTCAGCGTTGGTTAAAGCTCTTTGTGTTTCTGATTCAATGTTTTTGTCACTGTAACATGATTTACTGCATGGGTTTTTTCACAGAAGGAATTTGTTTGATAGCACAAGCAAATGACAATTGAATCCCCTGGTAATTTGTAAGTAAGTTAATGCTCTACCGCCACCAAAATCAAAAATAAAATGCCCTTTCAGAAGTTTGATTTTTAGACACCAACAGTTGCATTTCCTGATGCTGAAAACATTTGGTCTTAGACAAAAGAAGGAAAATGTTTTATCCTGGCATAAATCGAAGTCCAAAATTAACAATTCCTAATAATTTTCCTCGTCTTTTCATTCTTTTTGGATTCTTTTTGGATTTGTGATTGTGACGCAATTAAAGCAATAAGGATGAAGGCAGACAAGGACTCGCGGACAAGTCTGTTTGACGAGACCCGTCCATACTTTGTCTTGTGAAAGATCCAAACACAGTCGACCACCAGCGCTTTGTCCAGGCTGGATCTCAGATATAATTAGCTACACGCACCCTGTGGTAAACTGAAGTTACAGTCAGCAGTTAGACCCGAAATAGCAATCAATCGCATTTTATCAAACTATAAAATTAAATTGAACGGTCATGCAGGCCTTGCATGTATGTATTTTGGTTGTTTTTTTATTTGTGTGCCTGTGTGTGTGGATTTACGTTTTATAATATCAATCTGTGACAGTTGGGCTATAAAGTAAAACGAGAGATTCGGGTATTTGGAAATGATCCTCTTAATATTTGGGTTGAGCACCAGCCTGATCTTATTGAACTGTCTATGATGAATGGAACAAAAACAAAGACAAGAAGGAGCTGTGGGGACGGACAGAGGCAGTCGTGATTTCAAACAAGGGTATTTATCAAGTCGTGTCGACACAAGATCAGGAGCTTTTATTACTTCCACAGATCTCCAAAGGAAAAGTTTACTTTCTGATACTACCAGTACTGTTTCTAATTCTACAACATTTTTATACATAACACTAAAAACATTCTAAACACTGCCGTCAGCCAGTGTCCCCCAGTTGTCCATTGTCTATCTGTACCCATGCCTTGGTCTGTGCTTGAGTGTGCGTCTGTTGTGAAAATACATTTTTACCTAAATGGATGCAAGAAAAAAAGCCAAGGTGTTTCTCCTGCAAAATAAAGCCGCATAACCATTTATTATGAAAAACAAATATTATATGAATATTAAATTCAGCTGTTTGAGGTTATGCTTATGCTGTTATTCAGACGAAATTGTGATGTATGTTTCCATCAATCAAATTTGGCAAGACTGAAACCTAAGAGCCAGATAATCTTATAATTCTCGATTCTTTTTTTTTTTTCAAGAAAAATGAAAGTGACAGGGGAAACTTCCAATGGTCATAGATCATTAAGTTAAAAACAAAAAAACCCAAAGAAACTACTTCCGATAAAAGGAATACTAAAATGACATTTCAATATAAAAGAGTGGGGTTAATTGTTATCTAATTTACAGTAGAATAGATTTCAACCAATTTTAATTGAAATAACCGTCGGGAACGCTTAAGAGAAACGGAACGTAGCGCTGGTGTTGTATGGTGTCACCGTCTAAATCGTCCGTGCGGAAACAAGCTCCTCCTTCTCCTCCTCCGCGTTGCGCGGCCGTTAGCGCTCATTCGTCCGAAGCGACCCGCCCGGTGTGATCGTGGCGGCGGAGGGAAGCAAGCAGGGCCGCGTGTCGATCAACCGACGTGTTATTGTCACCTGATGATCTGCGTGGTTACCCCGAGAGTTCCGCCCCCTCCTCACCGGCAGGTGAACCTTTGACGCGCACCGTGGGGACAAAATAGGGACCGGTCACTGCTCTACTTTCCGTGCCGCCGTGTCTCCCCAACACTACGGTAAGTGATCCGCGAGTTTCGTGACCGATCTCCAGATCCCGGCCGGTCGGATCTCCGGTACCGGCCGACTGCCGGCGGCCGAGGCGACAGCCAGAACCCCGCCGCTCGGACGGTCTAGGTTTGCGGCAACTTTTGTGCTGACAATTTCGACGCGTTATTGTGGTCGATCATTCATTTTGCATGTCATCAGATGAGATCGTAACATCTCTCGGAATCGTGATCGAATTGAAGTAAATAAAGTTAAGACGGTGTAAAGAGGAGGGTGCCGGGACGGACGGAGCCGCGGGTCGGTCCGGAGAGCCGCTGTCAGTCAAGGGATCTTGAATTGAGGGTCCACATGACAGCCTTTCTTCACACTATCATCAACATCACCATTACGCATGTCCACGGAGCTGCCTCTGCATGGATGACGACAGAGAGGGAGGGAGAGAAAGAAGAAGGGGAGAGATGATGTGTCACTTCTTCAATCAGCCTTCCGGATCCTCTCTTCAGCCGGCGGGGGCCACAAACTGACAGGGGCCTCAGAAGCCCCTGCAACCTGATCGTGCCCCCCCCTTTTTTTCTTAATTAAGGCGAATAAATCCAACGGCGCGGAGTAACTGGCTGGACCCTGAAACACTGAAACATCATTTTAATGATTAAGTCGTTCGCGTTATATTTCAGTTGTCCTCTTTTTCTTTCCTATTAATTGCCTGATTTTTCTCTATATTTTTTTTCCATGATTTGATCTATATTTTATTTATATTCAAATTTTAGGGAGTTTTACTAGATTAACAAGAGAGGGATTTATTGAATTTATTTTCGGGGTACCTGACAATTAACATTAAAACTGAAATAAAAACTATCGTTTCAGCGACAGTAGGTTTTACTCACTGATAAACCCCATGGTTCTATCGGTGCAGGGAAGGATTTCTGGTGTTTCAATTGTTATATATCGGTTTAGGAGAGATCTATTATTTTGTGCCCCTGGGGCTCCTTTCATTCTTCATCTCTCCGTCCTCTGCGCTCTATTTTCTCTCTTTTTCCCTCTCTTAAATGAACACCATTGAAGCGGCTCGGTTCCAGTTCTGTGTGAGGATGATTATCTGTCGGACTGCAGGTTCCGGGGGCTTCTTTCAGATGTTCCTCAGGACAGACGCCTCATCCAAGCAGAATGTAAAATCATGCAGGGGCTTTTGTGTGTGTGTGTGTGTGTGTGTGTGTGTGTGTGTGTGTGTGTGTGTGTGTGTGTGTGTGTGTGTGTGTGTGTGTGTGTGTGTGTGTGTGAGCAGACCGCCATGTCTGCGGTGTAAAAAAGGAAAAAAGACAAAAGGGAAT
>CAAKHD010003780.1:89275-111765 GCA_901007705.1 Fistularia tabacaria
CCCGTGTGTGTTCGCCCAATAGAGTGCCTCTGTGCTGCCCCCTGCTGCCCGTGCGGAGTGTGTGTGCGGTTGCCCTGGCGCTCTCCACCGCCGCCCTCAGCTGGGCCGACACGGACACGCACCGACCGAGGCACGACTCCAACCTGGAGATATGTATCCTTCTGAAAGCAGCGTGAGGAGCTGCGGCCACTGCCTGTGTGTGTGTGTGTGTGTGTGTGTGTGTATTGGTAGGGAGAGAACAGCAGTAGTTCTTTTTCAGAGCTCAACGTTCTTTTAGTTCTTGCAGAGCAAAGAACAAGAAGCTTAGCAGCCGAACGGAGAATCAAAGACTTGAAATCCAGTGATTACATTTATCGGCATGTTTCCTCACAATCATTTGAATGTTAATTTACTCTTGGCTGCCCGGTGTGTATGTGTGTGTGTGTGTGTGTGTGTGTGTGTGTGTGTGTGTGGATATTCTCTGGCTCGGCTCCCCAGCACCTTTGGTTCCCCAGAAGGCTGAGGTCCCCGAAGCTCTGCCGGCCTTTGCTGGTTGAAACCCACTGTCAGCATTTCTAAGGCGCTCCGTCTTCAGTGCCTCCGACCATAAACCCTCCTCGTCTTCCTCTGCAAAGACATTTCCACACGTGTTGGGACACAAAGCTGTGTATAGCTGTAGCCCCACCCCTTTCCCCGATTGGCAGTATTTCATAATGATCCATTTTGAGTGATTTTAGGGGAAAAAAGTTTCATTAGGTATGAAATAAGTATGAATAATTAATAGGGAATAAAAGCATATGAATGTGTGTGTGCGTGTGTGTGTGTGTGTAATGGTGGTCCCTGCATCTCTGGAATCAGCCAAATGTCCGTCCAGGAGAGGTCAGGAAGATCTTTTTAAGTTAAATGAATTAAAATGTTTCTGCGAGCCGGTCCAGGGCTGATAAAAGAAATTCAGAGTCTGTTCAATCTCTTGTGGGAATCCAGTGTAGAGACTTAAAGTGAGTGTGACGAGTCAGGAGCTGAGCTGGAGAATTTGTTTATGGTTTCTTTGATGGGGAAGGAGAGCGGCGCGGTGGTTTGGAAGGGTCTATTAATCTCTGTTGCTCAGAGAGAGAGACGCACTCGCCTCGGAGATTTTTCCTCTAATGATGAAAATCTGTTTTTTGCCACACCTTGGCACCCGGGCCTCCAAATCAAGAAACGCAATCAAAGTTACAAGAATTCCAAGACTTCCTGTCTTCGGAGGGGGAAATAAACGTTGGCGGTTTTTAAATACCGTCCGTTTCTCTCTGAAGCGCCCAACTCACAATGAGATCTTCTTCACATAAAAAAAAATAAAGGAATCTCCATCCTTCCAGCATCTGCAGCTTTACTGTGGAAGAGACGCCGCCTCCTCTGATGAGAGCGGCGAGTGACAGGATGTACAAATCAGAAAAGCAATAAATTGATCCTTGAGTCTCCTGAGGGGGTCATTTATCGATTTGAAAGATCCATGAAGTAATGAGTTAAAGCAGTTCCCGAAAGGCCCGCACACTAGATCTACGTCTAAACGTCAAGAACCATAACGTCTGCAGAATGACTCATCCGTTTCACTAACATTTGTAAAAGCACAGAAGAATTGTGAGACTGAATAATCACGAGCTGATTCAGATGATCTGAGTTTCGGAGAGGATGTAAGGTTTGTGTTTGAAAATGCCGACTGAATTGGTTTCTAATGTCACCAAGTTGCAAGGACGGAGGCAGCCGTTCTATTTGCGTATTCATGATACGGGCCTGTGTTGCTGCTCGCCCGCTTTAATAACTCAACCTCTATTTGCAGCATATGGTGTCAAATGAATCACCTGGTTACTGAGTGTTTTGTCTCTCTTTGAAGGTACTAGAAGACTCCAGGCAAATCCTTGTCGCCGCAAACATGCAGCCCGACGACCCGTTCCCTCTAGACGATAAAATCAAAGAAGGTCTGCTTCACTTTCCACCACCTCGGCTCTTTCGTCATCCGTCTTCTTTATGTAGCCGTCTATCGAAGGCCCTTTGTGAAGACTTTAGCATCGCCTAGTGGCTACAGTGCAGATTACGGTTTCCTCCATCTCCCCTCTTGAAAGGGGCGTAAGGTTCGCTTCGGGGTCATCCAACCCTGAGAAGTGTTCGTCGTCATTCTGGTTCTCAGACGATTCGAGACAATTCAGCTTCGACCAGCTCAGCTTCGACCAGCTCTTACTCAGAGCTTGGTCTGTAAGATGCGAATAAAATAATGTCCTTGCTGGGATAAATGTATTTTCAGCAAGGACATAATTCAGCTTGATGTTCCCACTGAAGTTGTACAACAGGAGGGAGAACTGGAGACAGATGTCTTGACACTGCCTCCCGCTCAGCCTTCGCTTTTATGAATAAACAGTCGGATTTAGTTGAAATGCCAAGATAATCAAATTGCGATCCTAATTTGAAGCACAAGTGAATTCATGTTTGATCAGCTCGACTGGCGAGACTGCATTTTCTGAATTAACGACAGGGAGACTGAACTGACTTAGAAGTAACTACATTGTAATACAAGGACTGCGCTGAGTAAACAATCACCTTATGAAACGTCCAACTTTAAAAATGCATGTCAAGGTGCGGTGATGACCTACAGGCATGCTCCTCATCAGTATCAGCTCAGAGGTAGAATAAACCAAATCACGCTTGTCAGATAAAAAGTAAGAGATCAGACCACCATCTCTTACCTCCAGCTTCATCTTCATCACGTCCTGTCTGAGGCTTTTCCTAGCAGGATCTGTGTTTTTCGTCAGCTCTGATCCTCCGCCCTCCTCCGTGTCCGTGAATCCTTTCAGCGTACTCCCACGTGGTGGAGAACACGGCGTTCTTTGGCGACGTGGCGTTGCGTTTCCCCCGTATCGTCCACCACTACTACGACCGCAACACGGACTGGGGTGGCCTGCTGCGCTGGGGCCTGCACTTCTGCAACCAGACGGGGGTCTTCACTGGTGGAGCCCACCAACATGTCCTCACGCTGGTAAGTCCAGAGAAACGTTGACCTACACACACACACACACACACACACACACACACACACACACACACACACACACAGACACACCAGCTGGAGCAGTAACCATTTCTTTTACCTTTGAAAACATTGAAATTGCTGCCCTTGACTGAGAATTTTCTGTTTGTCTTCCTATTTTTGTCGAAAATTCTGAAAGTGTGGACTTTCACATTCGAAGATCTCTGGAGATCTCCCTGAAAGTAGACCGTAAAAAAAAAAAGGCCCAGAGGATGTTCTTAAACTGTTGCTGATTTTAAGTTTCGCAGCCTTGAATATTAAGATTATTCATCTCCTTTTTACGGTCACCGTGGATGTGCGGAGGTTTTATACAAGCAGTTGTTCCTGGCTTTAATTTTAAATTGACTGAACCGAGCGAAATGTTAATGATCCATTAATTCTTTATCGAAAAACGTTGTTGCAGTCCCTCGCAGCCAAAACTGGTCAGCATGAAAAAAAAAGCCATTAAAAGTTTTTTATTTATTTTTTTATTTGTACTATTTTCCACCACCCGTGAGATTCCTTTCTTACACAACATAAATGGATATTCATCACCTCCAAGGATTTTAATTATTGTTGGAAATGGAGAATAAGCTAAATTATTGCTCACACGGTAAATGCTAATGAGACGATTCCGGAGAGACGTGTCACATCCAGGATCAGGTCATTTATTTCCAGCAAGCTTGAATTTATACTTGCAATGGGAACTTCAAAAAGATGTATTAGACACTTGCTCCTGGGTATCTCAGAGACAAAAAGTCCAATTCATAAAACTGCAATAAAAGAATATGTTTGAAAGGTGAATCTGGTCAATGTCACATTTCCCTTCAGGAAGAGGAAATTTAATGGAAAATGATATTAATAAAAACAGGAAAGTGAATGAGTGAGTCTATGGTTGGACAATTGGATTGTGAATAATATTTTTTCTTAAAGTGGTTATATAAAAGTAGCTGTCACTGATGATAAATAACTAAGATTCATTCATTTTCCTGATAGTGACCCTTGAAACAGACATTAAGTTGGAGTAAGAAATCATGACTAATTATTCCATTTAATCATTAATTTCAGACAATACACACACAACTGAACCATTGCACCTACTTTCACTATCGTTACGTAAATTTGACATAAAGGGTCCACCAATGGAGCAAAGAGGGACAGAAAATAAGAATAAAAAGCCATGTGTCTTGTTTAGAAGCAACTTGGGAAGATGGAGGTGCACTGAAACCTGATGAAAATCCATTATCTAAAAGTGTATTTAGGAGTTTATCAAGGAATCAGAGATACATGTCATTATTATTATAGAGGACTATTTCTATTACATTATTTCTCAAATTTCCTCGATGGGGATCAATAGAGTATTATCTTATCATTATTATCACTATTTTTCTAGTTTTGACATCAATGCTTCCTGTTTATATAGGGAATTCATCAATGTGGGCAATTCTTTATCTTTTTTTTTTCAATCACCATTAGAAGTCCCAGATGGCCTGCAAACATACAAAAGCAGCAGTGTGTTGATGTGTTTGAGCAGCTTTTCAAAGTTCATGTGAATGGCAAGTGCTTTTACACACTGTGCGTGCCGGCTGCAGGCCACCTGTTCAAGCTTGGCGAGGAAATGATGCTCCGGAGTGAGGCAATGAGTTACTATGACAACAGGATGGACCTGAAAACTCAAGCTGCATCTGACAATGTCCTCTAAGTCAATACTCATTCCTTGGTTAGCTCAGTCCCTATTCCTTCCTAATACACACACTGCAGAAATACCAGAACGAGGAACGTAAAAATGTACTTTATTTTTAAGCTTCCTTCTGATTTTTTTGAATGCGTTTGATTTTTCTCTCCATCAGTCCCGATGGCCTGTAGGATTCAGTTCAAATGATATAAAGTGCAAAAAAGAGAAATCCTTAATTGTTTGTTTTTTTGGTTTTTTTTGCAAAACATAAATAAAAGTATAAAAGGATTCCATCCATACCACTCTTTATTTTTGGCGATCTCAAGTGGTTTTCATGGACTGTCACAGGTTAAAGATGACATTTTTCTTCCCTGACGTGAATGTAGCTTATGATGCCTTCAGTTACTTGGCATTTTACCCTCTTTTGACCTGAAATATAATTGTCTCTCCTTTTCCCCTCCCACCTGTCCTCTGTCTTCTCCTCTCGTCTGTCAGATGTCACAGGAACTAGGAATAACTGAAAAATCCCCTGACTTTATAAACCCATACCGCACAGAGAGAGACGATGTGAGTAAGATGTTGCCGCCTTCTCTGCTTTATCATCATCATCCTGCATATTTTGTGACTCTGGTTACTGTTATAAAGCTTTACCAGCCCCCCTGTTGTCTCCCGGTAGCCATGACAACACATTGGCGCTGTGTTCACAATTGATTCAGTTCTACTGAATATAAGAAACCCTGGGCCCTCTGTGCCTGATCTCTATCACTTGGTTTACTAACTGGGAGCTTCTAATGTCCTGCAGGGAAACACTACACTGAGCATAGCTTCACAGATGTGCGTGTGTGCGTGTGTTAGTTGTGTCCCCCCAGTATCTTACATAACCTTAAGCAAAAATAAAGATTCATGTCTGTGGGTCTGTTAGCACAGGCTGCCCACATGGCTTTTATATATTCATGTACAGCTTTATGTTATGGTAATACGCGAATTCATTTTAGCTTAAAAAGAACTAAACTCAAGAATGATAAGTGCTGCAATTTGAAGCCAATTCTGTTCAGTCATATTAAAATGGGTCAAATGAAATAGAAATAGATCGGGCTTTGTGAAGTAGAGAAATTCACATCAGCACTGGAATCAATATTTCTAATGATAGGCAGCCCATTTAACCCACATAACGCCTTACAGCATCACACACAAATGCACACACATTCTGGCATGTATTTGTTTCTAGCCTGTTGTAAGAGCAAATCTCCAAAGCCAGCACTTCAGGTCTCCCTCATTAACAGCAACGTCCAGGTCTCCGGTCAGCCTTCTTATGTTTACAAAACACTTTTCATGAGATGACTGTTTGTGATCAGCGGGGCAGGGTGAGTTGGGGAGGCTGACGAATTAACAGATTGAAATGACTGCGGGGCTCTTCCAACGGACAGGACAGCTGTGATCAGCTAAGTGTTGATCTAAAAAGATGCCCTCTAACAATTTCTCACATGCTTCAGGTGCTTCACACTGCAGAGGCTTTTCAGAAAATCCTGAGGGAGGAGGAAAAGAAAAGGAGGAAGGAGGAGAAAAGGAAAGAAATCCGGAAAGGCCCTCGCATCTCACGCTCTCGCACTGAGCTATAGCCTTTCCCTCAGAGCGGAGAAGCAGGAGAAAAGACAGATGAAGTTCAGCACGGAGGGCGCGATTCATAGACTCTGAGCAGGGACACAAACGCTGTCATTATTCGGCATTTCGAGTGTCTGGTGCTGAGCAGAGATTCAGCGAGGAACACGACGGGACGCCAGTATCGTGGACAAGTGTCTGTTTCTGGCAAAGGACTGGATCCCTGCTCGCCCCTCCGTAATTCATGACAAATAATGTCAAGGAGCTCTCTGGAATACAAGATTTTTGATAATTTAGGGATTGGTCTATAATTACTTATAGTATATTTAGTTAGCTTCAAAACTTTCCAAAAATTCCAAATGTGCTGTGTTTGGTCTAAATTGAATGTGTCTGAAACATTGACGCTGTATATTTTTGGGTTGCCAAATATACATTTGACTCCACCTTCATTAATGTGTCAAGATTCCAATTACGTTGCAGTGGAAATCCCATACATCTCACACACGCACACACATTAAACCTGTTCAGCAATGGACAAACATGCATTAGGTTTGACAGAAGAGCAGTCTAATTGAATGATTGTACCATTGGTATATTTAAATAAAACTTACAGAAGAAAGTGAATCATCATTTTAGGTATTTAGAAATTCCCATTGAAAGCATTATGTTCTTACACCAGTCTGTTGTTGTTTCACTGTATAACCAAAAGAAATATACCTAATTGAAAAAAGAAAAAGTATCATTTTTAAAACACAGTATGTGGCTCTCAACATTCCTGCAACTTTTTCAGTTTTTTTTAAATGTCCTGATTTTATTTTTAAAGCTCTATTTTCCTTTTCTGGTGAAACAGAACCTATGTAATGATTTACTTCTGGATTTGAAATTGATGTAATTTTGAAAATGTATTAGGACTGTTATTAAATTACACCTATATTGAGAGAAAATATTTGCTGCAGAATGAAAAAGCCATTTTATTAACAAATTAATGAAATAAAGCGAGAAAATCTTCAAAGCTGTGTCGATGTGTTTCCTCTGGCCGCCGGCAGGGGGCGTATGTCTCATAAACGCAAAAGCTCATTCTGTTTTTGTTTCGCTTCTGAGTTTGAGCTAAACATGGAGCTGGAATTGCGTGTCGAAAAGTGATCATATCAAAACTTGATCGCCGGAGAATATTGTGTGTTGACTTACCGCCAAAAATGTCGAACGACACAGAATCTGGTAACTTTTCACTCTTACTGCCTTGACTGTTGACGCGCTAATGTCCAAAAGTGCGATGCTGTTAGCTGTCATGCTAATGTCAAACTAAACCGTTCGAAATTGCAATTCAGTATTTCGAGTTAAAACTTCATATACTCGTTTGTTGTCCGCGGTTACCAAATGAACCTCAGTGTCAGCTATTATTCACCGCTTTTTATTCTGTAAATAACCATTAGTTACTGAGGCTCGTCTGCCGTGGCTAATAGATCAGTTGTAAGGCTAACGTTTTGGTGGTAGTAAATGTGTCTTATGGCGATTACAAACGTAATCTGACATTTCTATCGTATGAAATCAATCCTTTTGATTAATTTGTACTTCGAAATTTCAATTAAATTGAATTTATGTAAGGTCTGCTGACCTTATTCACTTGTGACGTTTCTGAAAATCTCACAAGACAGAACAGGACTGCTTTTTAAAATCATGGTCATTGTAAGTTCAACTGTTGTCTAACCGGGTCTCTGCCTGTGTTTATCTTTTCATCAGCAGGTAATGAATTGGAGAATACAAAGCTAGTTAATATGGAGGAAGAGGAGCATTTTCAGCCCAGTTGGAGTGAAGAACTTCGACTAGTCCTGGTTGGAAAGACTGGATCTGGCAAGAGCGCGTCTGGAAACACCATCTTGGGCCGAAGGCATTTCCTGTCACAGATCAGCGCCAGCTCGGTCACCCAATTTTGCGAGCAAGGAAGCACTGAGCTGATAGAGGAAGAGCAGGTGGATGGTCAGTGCATACCCCAGATGAAAATGAGGAGAGTTGTGGTGGTGGACATGCCAGGGTTCGGGGACACTCACCTGAGCGTGGAGCAGATTCATGCAGAGCTTGCCAAATGCGTGGCACTCTCTGCTCCTGGACCACATGCTTTTCTCCTGACTGTACCGATTGGTCGTTACACAAATGATGAGAACAAGGCTGTCTGTGAAGTGAGCAAAATATTTGGGGAGAATGCGATCCGAGACCATGCGGTGGTTCTTTTTACTCGGGGCGATGAACTTGAGGGCATGGAGATTGAAGAGTATCTGAGGAAAACTGCGCCTGCTGGGCTTAAGAATCTGATTGACAGGTGTGGAGGCAGGTACCATATCTTCAACAACAAAGACCCCAGTAACTTGACTCAGGTCAGAGAGCTCATGACAAAGGTGGACAACATCGTAATGCGTACAAATGCAGGGTTTTATACCAATACCATGTTTATAGAGGCCGAGGCTACTATCAGGGAGGAGGAAGAGAGGATGGTGAGGGAGCGTGGGCATGCAGATGGTGAAGAACAAAACAGAAAAAGCATTAGAGGTGAGGAACATGCTCAACTTTCCAAGCGGAGGAAGTGTGACTTGGAAGCTGATGAAAACGAGATCAGCGGAAGAGCATCTCCGAGGCTTGAGAGAGGAGGACAGGAAAGAGGAAATGAAGAGGGGGCTCTGGTCGAGAAGTGGACAGAGGAGAGTAAAGGCAATGCCTTTAGTCTTGTGAGGCGGTTAAAGAGTAGGCGCAGAAGCAGCACCATCGGTAGGCAGCAAGCTGTTCACGCATCCTCTCTGCAAATGAGGAGAGAGGTTGCACTCTCAGAGAAGGTGCTGGAGAGGATTAAAATCCTGGTGGCAGCTGGAGCCACAGGTCTGGCAGTGGGGGCCATTTTTGGAGCAGCTGCCCCTTTTGCAGCGGCAGCAGGAGCATCTCTTGTGGGGAACTCTGTGGGTTTTGCTGCTGGTCAGCTCAGTGGAATATCTGCTGCAGGAGGTGCAGGTGTAGGGAAGGCTGTGGGGGCCATAGTTGCTGCCACATCAGGGAAGGCTGCTCTCGGGGCAGCAACCGGGGGAGTGTTGGGTGGTTCCATAGGGATGGTTGCTGGTGCTGAGGCTGCCACTCCTGGGGAGGGAGCTCTGGAGGCCCTTGAGCATGTAAGCATCATAGGGGCCTCTGCTGCAGGGATTGCCACTGGTGTAGGTGGCATCATGGGGGCTAGAGCTGCGGTAGGTGCCATTCTGGAGGGGGTGGCATTGAGCACATCAGCCCTCAGTGGAGCTGAGGCTGCAGCGGTTGGTGCAAATGTCTCAACGGCAGCTCGTTCAGTGTGCAGGACAAGTCCCGGTGTAGTTTCAGGGGCCTACAGCAGGATATCTGACCCCTGTGGAACTGTCACAACACGCATCCTGACTGCAGTGGCTGAGATAGGTAAGGCAGCAGCAGGGATCGCCTTGGCTGGTGGTATGGTGGTGAAAGTTGTTAAGGAAAAAGTCAGATCTGGCAACAGAACAACGGGAACAAGTTACTCTGAGAAGAAATCTTATGAGATCTACTGGAATAATAAATAAAATTCTGTCCTCAAGACACAAAACCTGTTCCTAAAAATGCTGAGTCCCTCAATCGGACATACCGTGTCACACAAAAACAGCATAAAACAAAGAAACGCCAGCATTTAAAATTCAGTAATCCCTTATAATGAAATGTGTGAATCGAGGATGATGAGTGGAGAACACATGTGCGAAGCACAAGTCATATTTCTTGTTTCCATGCATTGACATTTTTGTTAGCACTATTTCAGTTGCTATGAAGTGCTGACCAGAGTACTAAGGTATTTTGAACTAGGGGACTGTTTTACTTATTTTATGTATCTGGAAAAAAAAACAAGTGTAAAACCATTACTGGTCTACTTTCCAAGCAATTGGATATGAACCATTTTCTATTTCTCTCTATGGTCTCAACTAAGAATTTAACATTTTTAAGTGAAGGAAGTCCTTTGATGCATCATTCTACTGGGTTGTTTGTTTTCTCAACGGAGGTAAATATCTGTATTACAAAACAACTATGTCAAAATGAGGAAGTATTTTTAATTTGATTCCTAACAGTGGAGTACCAGCATTCTTATTTGAATACAAATGTAGCCACACTTCATTTTTGTATTCATGTTATTGCAGATGATTAAGAAAATAAAGGCGTAATTTTCCTTCACAGTATATTATGTCCTCATTTCTTCAAAATAACAGCATACCACCAACTCATTAATAATATTTTAATGATGAAGATTACTGCTAATCCACTGCGCTGTCTTCAGTGTGAATTGATAATAAAGATAAATATTTTTACCTTAGTTTACTTATGCACAAAAATCTTGACGGCAAATATTTAACTTTGAGGTTTATGACGGTTTTGATTCTTTTCCATTACAGAATTACTTTGTTTTCTTCCAGTGCACACTGTAAAACAATGTATGAGCACAGTTTGAGCTGGTTCCCCTTGACTCAAAGTCCAATTTCTGCCTGCACATTGATTTTCTGTCTTTGAGAAGTATGACCTCTGATTTTTCAGATGTTTTGAAAAACAATCCTTGTTACTGTAGCATAAAAACTTAAAACTCCAGTTTGAGGCAAGAACTTACTTCTTTGATTCGGAATCAGAATCAGCTCTAATGGTCAAATATGTTTGCGCATACAAGGAATTTGACTGGTTTCAATACTTTTCAATAAGTACTAACGCAGTGGTTCTTAACCTTGCTGGAGGTACTGAAGCCCACCAGTGTCATATGTGCATTCACCAAACCCTTCTTTATAGGAATAATAAAATATGATTTTTTTTTCAAATCAGTGGCCTCCAAAAATGCGGATTTTTCATTTATGGGTAAAAAAAAATAGCATTTTCTATAAAAAAAACAACAACCCTGAATTTAAAAAAATTAAAAAATTTAAAAAAATGATTGCATTCGTTTCAACCCATAAAATATGTATAGTTTATTTTTTCATGCCCTTTTTAGAGATAAATAAAGGTTTTTATGTAAAATTTATATGATACTGGGGTTCAAAAATGCTGATTTTTTAATGAAACCCGATATTTTATATAGCTTATATGACGAAAAGAAGTGATGCCTTTGATAAAATATCAATTGATCTATTAAAAGAGGATAAGTCGAACAGAAAAGTTGCACAACTCCTCAATATTGCTGCCCCCTAGTATAAAAATCCGCATTTTTGGAGCCCACTCTTTATGTTTTACCAGTGCACAAAATGAACCGTGCATCAACATCACTGTGTTTAAAGAACAAAAACAGCGAAACATGATTTTCACACAAAATCAATATAATGATGAAAATTTACTGCAAATCAGTTTGACTTCTGCTGTTGCCTTTCAGAGACCAGTTCAGAAATGCAAGGCTTGACCTTGGCAATTGCCACGCTCATGTCATTTTTGCAACAAAGTCTGTTCCTTTTCTTTGCTTTTGTGTGTCTTGACCTCTGCTGAACCCCTGTGACTGACTCACCGAACCCCTGGGGTTTGATCGAACCCAGGTTAAGAACCACTGTACTAACATGTAAGGAGAACATCAACTATACAATAAAAGGGGACAACTTCCTTCTGCTATTAAAGCTTTAACACTGTAAATATCAACACATATTCTGGAATTTGTAATACATAGGGATTTTAGTATATTTTGATTGATGCTTGCGATGGAAAGATAGTTATGTATGATTTCAGTGGATAGCACTGTTTGGGATTTCAAACTGGTCACAACACACCGGGAATATTAGCAACAGCTCAATTACAGTTACAACAACTTTTTGTGAAAGGATAACGATAATTAGAAGTAGAGTGTCGACACTGACTCATTTACCCGTTTCGGGTGTCCAGTTCTTAACCCTCATGTTGTGTTCATTTCATGTCACATTACTTTGATTTTGGATTTCCCAGTCAGAAATTGCTATCCTACTAAGACTCACCATAAAAAATTGTATTAATACACATTACCACAAACTTGTTGTCTTGGATTTTTAAATAACTTAAGTTCTAGTGAACATGATGAGTTTTACACTTCTTGAAATGTACCAATTGTGGGACAATTACAGGCCCATTCCAATCTTTTCTATATATTTTTAGTGGCATGTCTGCCTCATTTATCTGATCTTATACACTTGAAGTGTGTAAGATCAGTGTGTGAAGTTCTAAAACTCATAATTATTTTGAGTATATAATAATCTGATGACACATGGCATACTGTTTATTTCAGAGTACTTTGGATCAATGTTATCAAGGACATTTGGTGTGAAACCATTTAAACATTTTATACGATTACAACAAACAACACTTATTGTGTCTCTGGTCCAAAGTGCCCAGGGATACTTTAATTGTGTACAATGGAAATTATCCCAAAACTGCACTTGACATTTTCACAATATTCCAAGGTCAATATCTTCATTCAAAAACGAACCTACATTCATGTACATGTTGGATGATATGCACAGGTTGTTGCGTGTCTCTTGCAAAAATATGCATTGCAGTGATGGTGTGTTATGCTTGTTCTGACATCTCTTCATCGCTACAGACTGCACCTCTTGCTCTTATCCCCTCTCTTTCTTGGAGCAAGTGATCTTGCTTCTTGCTCCTGGATCTCTGTTGTCTTCAAACACAAATCTGGAGGGAAAAGTATCCCTGTGCTGTGTAGCAAGTAAGGTGGGAGGCAGCTTGGGCTTGTCTCTTCTGATCATCCCTGAGACGGTCAATTTTTTTGGGAGCAGCTCCTCACCAAGAGCGTAGGAGGTGAAGAAATTATCTCGTTATGTTGTGTCCCTTGAGACCTGCAGTCATCTCCAGAACCACACGCTTCCCTTGGTTCTTTTCAAGAACATCGTCTGCAGGTTTCCCAGACCTGCATTATAGACCTGCATTTTCAAGGTATAACTTGTCCTGGCATCACATTTTGTCCATATCTTTATGCCATATTTAGATGTCTTGCTCGGTATACACTGCTTGAAAGGGCTGCAGCGCTCATCCACTGTGACGTTTGGACCTGGGTTATAGATGAGAGGCAGACGCTCCGCTCACTTGTCCCAAACTTCTCTGCTCACCGCCAGTTTGTCTTGTTGACGACGGCCGAGTCTTGTATCCTGGTTGTCAAAGCGAGGCACCTCCGTGACAACATGTGGAACTTTAAGAGGGACACGTTGGCCTGTAAACATTCTTTGACCAGACTCTGCATCTCATAAGCTGCTGGTTGATTTGTTTTTGGATCTGTACACACCAGCCAAATCAAAAGACCCATGTCTTTGTTGATGTCTGCCTGGATCAGCAACTTCCAATTCCCTTGGTAAATGAATTTCCTTTCCAGGTTTTGTAGGTCCCGGGGTCATCCTAATGACATTTTCAGCTGAAAGCTTACTTTGATTCTCAGATGGGGATGCAGACCAGGATAGGTTCCCATTCTTTGACTTGAGTATAACAGCAACCTCAGCATGATGGTCTTTATCACTGGTTTCCTCAGTTATTCCTTGGTCTGGATTATATTGAGTGTCATCTTCAGTTTCTGACAGTTCTCCTCAAATCCATCCTCACTGTCTTTTTCCTGGCCTCGTCTCTCCTTTTTCAGTGTGGTGACCATCAAATATGTATTCAAGAACTTCACTTCAGTAGATCAACCTGCAATGATGCTGCCACACAATGGACTGTGAGCAAAGCCTCAAAAGCTATTATATACCTAAGCTACCGGAAAAGCTCAGTGTTAATGAAACAATTTTACAATTTTCTATGAGAACTGTCAAAGCGGTTGTTGTTCCTGCAGAAGAGACTCTACTGGGCAGAGGTTCCAGCAGTGGTTGCAGAGACCCAGGGTGTGTGTGTGCTTGCAAACACGTGCGCGCATGTATGCTTTTATGTGTTTATGTGATGTTTATCCAACAAATTGGGATGCACTTGAGTTCTGTGTTTACACTAACTACACATTAATTTCTAATGTACATTCATTTTTGACCTTACATGAAGTATACAAAAGTTGAACAAAACCCGAAAAAAAAGTATGCAAATCAATCCAATTTTTATTTTGTGTGTTATTATCCTCTTTGACAATCTGGATGACAATTTTCAGAGATAAAACTTTTAAATCGGTCAAGCTGGACGGGCCAGTGGACGGGCCGCCGAGCGCCGCTCACATGAAGAAGCGGGGGCGCGGTTTATTCAAATGACACACGAGCTTCTGATGGATGACGCGCGATCAGACCACGACCGGAGCGACCTCCTCATTGGATAATGATGACTGGTCTCATGACAACAACACCTAAGCTTGGGCCAATCACAGCGCGGTTCGGCCCTCCGTGACTGTTTGTGAAAGACGTAATCGGCGTAACACAAGATGGCGTCGTCTTAAGGGGATATTGGTGGAAATGAATATGTCGTTATAGTCCGCCTCCTTCGAGGCTCCGGTATCCTGTTACGGTCGTACCGGAAAATAGCAAGCCGCCTCTTACGCTTGGTGTCAGAGGCGTTTCTGGACGGACCGGAAACGTGCCGGTGTATTTTCTGTCTCGCGAGTCTCCGCTGACAGCCGGAGTGACAAACCAGTGACGGACAGGATGGAAACCGGAGAGTATGTGTCCTCAATGGAGAACGTGGACCCCACTTTGGCGGAATTGGGGGACGAATTTACCCTGGGAGACATCGACGGTGAGTTGGACCGCCGGAGACCGCGCCGATCGCGATGACACCGTCTTTACGGTGATGTTGGCCTGTTTCCCGTCACTGATGCCTGAGAGATGCTGGTCCTGCGGGACAGAAGACACTCAGCTGACCTGTCTCAGTGATGTGATTCCGCTGCAAGAGTTCTGGGGGTTACATGTGCCGTTCTTCTCAACAGCTATTTTTTATCATTACATTGTGATGAGACAGTTTTCAGATGTTACAGCCCTGAAAAGGGGAAACCGGATAATAGCGGTGTTTCCAAATAAGTCGGGTCAAAAAGTTTTGAAAACACAACTATAAACATGTTTCAGGTGTAATTTTACTCTCACACAATTTGCAGTTCTTCTAAAGAGTAACTGTATACTTCCTTTTTTGGTACAGACTCGCTCATTGTTTATTGTAGTGACATCGAAATGTATTGTTTTTATGTCAGTTTTATATTAAATGTGGCATAAACACAAAGACATTCATGGAACGGTCACATTTAACAGTATATGAGGCTTCATATTTATGCAATTAATTATTTAAAATCCAGTATCATCGTCCACTGATCGCCTTTTTTTTTTATAAATGTAAGTAATGTCAAACAAAACTAGTCCTTTTAAGCAGTTCTTTTCTAAAAAAAAAAAAAAAAGAAAAGTCATTGTTAAAGGAACACAGCTGACATTCCAATTACTCAGTGTTTATTTACAAAAATTGTCAAACATAACGTAATTTTCTGTGCTGATGACTTTTTACTCATCAGCCTCTGTACATGGAAACTGAGGAAGACTAAACCATATTCATCACAGTTGACTATGCAGTTCCCAAAGGCCTAACATGGAGTGCTGCGAAAAATGTTTTTCACTTGTTCAGTTGCATATTTACATATTTACAACCCGTGTCAATGCAGTAAAGGAAATCTTCAGTCAACTTGTTTCCAAGAAAATTATTTTAGATTGGACTGCAAACTTTGTGGTACAATCTGTCCACACTGCAGGCGGGCCATGGACACCCTGTTATCAAAACAAGCTTGATGATTTGGCAGACAGTGAAAAGACAGGGCTTCTGACAGAACACTGGCCAGTGCAGAGTCACCAAAATTAAATTAGGCTGGAATTTTACTGAATGCTAAGTCACCAGACCGGCCTGGTGTGTGCACCAGTGTGCACTTGTGTGTGTGCGCGCGCATGCAAACACCGATGACGTCATGGTTACAGCAGAGGACAATATTAATTTTAGATTTTTTTTTTCCTTGTTGTGTCAGATTGCAAGTTATAATTACATTATTATAACATTCAAAAAGGTGAAGAAGATATTCCTTAAATTTTACCTGCTTTAACTATCTGGTACAAGTGGTCCTTTAAAAGGGGTTCAGGCAGAATGGACAGACAGCTTTCCTCCCACCCCACCACCCCTTTCCAGCCATAGTCATGTAATCCCTCTTAGTCATTGTGTCAAAACAGAGGAATGTTTTGCGTGTCTGTTTTGAGAGGCAGAGAGGTGACATCTGAAAGTGGACTGATCAATCTTCATGCATGCTGCAGCACACACCCTGTTCTCACAAAATTGTCAATGTTCCTGTGAGCAAATTACTGCAAAACAACTGAACCCTATAAAGCAGAAGTATATGTAATACAGTGTTGGGCAGTACAGCACAATACACTGTATGTATTGCATATAAGATCATAATAATTCTATTTTTGAGTGAGGTATATGTATAAAGGTGTGAAACTGTAATATATGGGTTGCAGAGTGGTGTTGTAGTCAGCTCTGGCCTCATGACAGTGTTTACAGGACAAGCGTAACAGATATTGAATGAATGAATTATACCGTATTAAATCAAGCTTTAAAATCAAATAGATGCAACATCTTGAACTAGTTTAATTTTTGAAATAGTGACTCCAGTTTAGCTCAGATTGGTTCTTTCAGTGTAGTATCCCTAGAGTCCAGTGTTCAAATAATCAGGTCAGGTCTGCCGATTGTTGTCAAGCCCTTTTCCCAGAGGTGATGGAGAAAGTTGCTTGTGTTTACAAATAGAGCTTTTTAAATCTTAACAGTTCCTCTGCTGCATTTTCTTCTGGTGAAATTCCAGCTTCTAATTCATCTTCTTCCAATTTCTATTTTGGAAGTCATCTCCAAGGCTTTATCAGCTGCTCACACACATATAAGTTGAGGCTACTAAATCCTATGTAGTTGACGAAGTGGACTCATTAAATAAGCGGACATGTATTAAGAGTTATAGATGTTCCTGTAACAAATTATTCTGTGTCATAGTGGTTTACTTAATTACAGATAGATGTTGGTGATAATTAGTTTCTTTAAAAGGAAGGGTCATTGGTTAAATACTGAGACCTATGTTTTTATTGAAGAAAAGAGGATGGACTGTTCGGCCTTATTCATTTGTCAAGGGCAAATCTCAAAAGATAACCAATCTTTGTTCCTCCATTTGTCCTTGAGTGGAAGGTCTTGGGGGCCCTTTATAAGGTGTCATGCACTTGACCATAAATTCATGTAGTGCATTCCCACTCTTCCAATTACTCCCCCTAGCAACTGCTACTCCAGTTACATAACCTATTTTCTTTGCGCCGAGAGGTCCAGGAAACTGTCCCCCTGCGGGGACGGATTTACCCTTTGTGTTAGCTTGTCTGAGGCTCCAGGGACTCAGAGCTTCTTTGTCTTGCTTGTCCCGAACTGTCTGCCCCCCGTGGATGTGCACCAATGCATGGTTTTCTGGGTTTCATGGGTTTCTGCCTGCATGAATGTATATGTCAGGACAGGGTTATAAATGTATCTGAGCATAAAGGACTGGAAGTGAAGAGTTATCAATGTTAATTCAAGGCTTTTACATTCTGGAGAGTTAAGTATGTTTTAATCTGGAGTATGTTGCCTTCCTTAGTGCCGCTGTGAGTCCCAGTTGTGCTCCAGAATACTGGAAGCATATGTTTTGTCATCTTTTACCAAATTTCCAAGTAGGCAATATCGGTATTTCCTAATCTGGGGTACAAGCTATCATTGTGTTTATTTATGTTTTAATTTTGGGGTTTTTTCTGTATTGAGGAAAGGTGCTGCAAAATATATCAATGAAATTGGGAATGCAGCAAGCCATATTACTATCAGGGTACAAACGTGCTGTTGCTACTTACTGGCTGTAATTGATGCCTAAATAATACTGGACCCTTTAGAAAAGTTTATTTTTGCCAGTCAATAATTCCCGTTGAAACAATACTAATAATAATATTAATGATAATAATAAAGATAAAACTGGCTGTTTTTCTTGCTAAGATTCCAATGAAACTTTGAAACACAGTGATTCCTCTCAAGTCATCTTTCCATTTTTTATTTAATTGCAAATTAGTTGTAATTTGTCACAAACCATCCTGGCTGCATATACTGAACAACCTCTTACAACTACAGCCTCCATTACTATTTTTATTGTAACATTTTACAATAACTTTTGAGTTCACGTGACTTCAGATTGACAGTCTTCTATCATGGTAAATGCAAAGTCACATTGAGAGCAGCTTACTGCATATGGTCAATAACTTGATTCCAGTGCATACAATATATATCTACAGCTGGTACTGTAAATACATATTGTCTTGTCTTGGCATCAATCTGATTATAACCTAGATTTTAGCTATGAAAAGTGAATCCTATCTCGAATTTACAACAAGGAACTTGTTCCAACAAAACAGTGACATACAGTGTTCATTCCTGTCATAAACGTAAAGTGATTCCATGTTTTTTATTTTTATTTTTTTTATTTTTTATTTTTATTTTTATTTTTTTTTTATGGGTTACACCTGTTGTATCAGATGTTTAACCACCAATTCTGTACAGACATCTTTATTTGATTGATATCTTGGGTCTCAGCCTAGAAATTCGTGCGTGTTTGGTGTGCTCAGTGATTTCTGTTGTTTAGTGGGACTAAGTTCAAGGTTGCAGGGTTTGTTCACTGAGACTTTGTTGACCTCCTATTCTAAGATCAAGGATAAGGATCGGTTATCGCATCTTCAAACATGTCTCAGCTGTTAAAAGTCTCTCAAGATGGAAATTCTCATATGATCATGAAATACATGAATTGTCTCTTGTAGAGTTTTGAGCCTGCAGTTCTTTTCCAAACCCGTTTCCTGTTAAGATTTTATTTTTATTTTTTTAAAAGAGGATGATACTGAAGAGAGTTGAGAGTTTTTGTAATTTTTCTTCTTTCAAAACACCTGTATTTATACAACTTGGGGAGGTTAAGGTTTATATGCAAATGACAACACTATGCATTCAGATGATATTTTTAAGTTAAACTGATTTCAATTTAAACCGTTCACTTCAATTTGTAGCCTACACACAGACAGACACAGACACACACACACACACACACACACACACACACACACACACACACACACACACACACACACACACACACACACACACACACACACACACACACACACACACACACACACACACACACACACTGACTGGAATGGTGGATAGCTGGATTTGTTATTACGGAGCATCCAGCAGAGTCTGGTTTGCAGGATAAGGATGTCCTTACAGGGCATTTCTCAGTAAGAATAATGAGAAAACACCCCCCTCAGTGTCTCTGAGAGACACAGTGTGTGCGTGAGAGAGAGAGAGAAAGGGAGGGAGAGAGAATATGGACAGATGCATCTGTCTACTTGCATATTTTGGCCCTGAAATAGAAAAATTGGCAATGCTTGCAAAAAGTGACTCCCCTGTCGGACGAGTCAGTGCCAAGGGCTTGCCTGCAGAGAAAGAAACTGAAAAGAGAAAAACTCAAATGGCTTTACATTCTTTTACAGGAAACAGTCTAATAAACATCCCCTCTCCAAAGCAATCTCAGTCAAACAGAATAATCATCCCCACCATTATACAAATGAGGAACAATGTCTAACAAGGGACACAGAAACAGCAGATCTACAATTGTGATTTCTATCAAAATAATGACTGTTCAACATACTGTGTAAGTTAAACCCGAACTGGAGATATCCTGTTACGATGGAGGCAATGCAACTATAAGGGGCAACATCACAAGCACATCTGGGCATGAAAATTGATGTATTGCATTGCCAAAAATGACAATCCTTTTCTTCATCAATTTTAGACCGTGGCTGAACGCCACAAATCTTGTTTCAAATGAAATTATTCTAAGATACTATTTTTTATGGACAGCTTCTAGATCACTCATCCCACAACTTAAAATGCTTCTAGTTCAGCACTAAAGTGCACATAGTTCTCAGGTTTAGTGGTTTGAAACTGGGTACTGGAGGGCGATTGGTGGCTCACTACATGCAGGATCAGAAACTCTGATATATATATATATATATGTATGTATATATGTATGAGATATATATATATATATATATATATATATATATATATATATATATATATATATATATATATATATATATATATATATATATATATATATGTATGTATATATATACATATATATATATATATACATATATACATACATATATATATATATAGATAGATAGATAGATAGATAGATAGATAGATAGATAGATAGATAGATAGATAGATAGATAGATAGATAGATAGATAGATATATATATTTATATATATATGAGATATAATTTAAAGAAAATATCCTTACAACAATTAGAAGTGTTCCTAAGAGAGATAAACTGCTGCAATACAACTGAAAATAACATTTAAAAATAAAATTAAATAATTTACATTAACATTAAATTAACATTGAAACTTTGCCTTAATTTCTATAGTCACATGTACACAAAATGATCATTTCAGACAATTCAGGACTCATTTCTTCTGGCTTACTTTCTGTGGTTTCGACTCCCAGGACAAATCCTCAAAGTGCTTTCAATGGACAAATCTCCGGCATCTATAGTAAACATCACACGAAATCCACCCCGCAGGGAAATGTTTCCACCTAAGCCTCTGTTAAAACTCATAGGAAAATATGGATGTGGACCAGCAGATGGATAGTCCTCCTCTCCTCTCTAATTAATCATGACTGTACACGCAAAAATGAGCTAAGCCCTTCTCCTGTGCAGTGTTCTACTTCCGCTCAAGGACATCTTGCAATAGAAAGCGTAAGTATGTTCTCTGCATATATTTTCCTTCCCATTTTCAACTAATAGACACTCTTCTATCTCAATCCAGTTCAATTTATGGATGACAACGTACTGGAAGGGGCTGCATGCCTCCTTGACAAGGCTGCCTCGTTGCCCAGAACAATTAACATCTAATTATGAAATTCTTACTGAAAGTTTTGCTTGGACAAGAAAAGGTAATGGCAAATAAAGTATAAAGGAACGTTATATCTACACAATATAAATTAAAACTAGCCAATGAGACAATGAGACAATGAGCAGAGAGTTGTTAAAGACGAGAAAGACAAAGACACACAAAGCGGGTAAGAAATGGGAATAGAGAGAGTTTGTAAGAAAGGGAGGGTGGGAAAAAAGAAAATGAGCTTGGTTCCCTTTGTGGCATACTGCTACACTACTTAATCATCCTTTGGTCTATAAATAAGCCTTCACCGCCTTGGAATATGGGGAGATTAATGGAAGAGAATGGAATGCCATAATGCTTTAAAGCCCAGACACTTCTGTTGCACTTCAGTAGAGCAGATTTCATTTTACTCCACCACCGGTGGAAGACTTTTTCTTCTTCAATTTCATCAGTAAAAGTAGGGAATAGAACCACCTGATCTCTCAACCGAGTCTTTCTTCATTAAGGGCCTTTAAGTATTTTTAAGAAAAGTTGTGTCATGGCTGAGTCAACCAGAATAACTGGTGAACCCAGAAGCAGGGGAGATCCAGGAAAGTCGAAGGTAGGGCGAGAAGTCAAATTCTGGAAGAGGGATCTTGCGAGACGTGGAATTCAGGAGAGCGAAAGCACCTCAACAGGCAGACAATCTGGTGAAGACTGGAGCTCCTGCAAGTCATTTAGTAGATGGAGTGATTACAGCAGATAGGTTGCAAGTGTGAAGTGTAAGCACTCCAGTCTCTGCCCAGAGCTCCCTGGAAGCCTGCTCCGCCCCACCTAAAACCTCAGCACGATAGCCAGCAATCATGAAAAGTTGCCCTTCTCAGTCCCATATTGAAGAAAATGAACATAGTCAATGGCCAAATGTTTAGAAAATAGAAAACAGATGATGGAGTGAAAACACCATAGGTTAGGATATTTTCTCATTAAAGTCAAAAGTGATAAGTTTGTTTTTTCCACCTCATTTCCCATACTGTGCAAAGCATCGCAGCGTTTTCAGTAGCTGTCACAAGAGCTTAAGTCCCGTGGAAAGTCGACGGCATTCTAGTAGCAGAACTAACCACGTATCTCCTTGTTCCGATCAGTGTGTGTGTATGCTTGTGTGTGTATGTGTGTGTGTGTGTGTGTGTGTGTGTGTGTGTGTGTGTGTGTGTGTGTGTGTGTGTGTATCATGTTTCAGGAGAGGCTGCGGGACCAGATGAGCTCCTTTTGCTTTTGTTAGCGGAGGTGAGGTAAGAGAGC
>CAAKHD010003780.1:112007-134689 GCA_901007705.1 Fistularia tabacaria
GATGCGGGGTTGGTGGGCGTGCTCTGTGGCGGAATCAGTCGTGTGCGCTTCTGTGTGTGTGTGTGTGTTTGTGTGTGTGTGTGTGTGCGTGGTTGTGAATGTGTTTGTGTGTGTGTGTGTGTGTTTGTGTGTGTGTGTGTGTGTGTGTGTGTGTGTGTGTGTGTGTGTGTGTGTGTGTGTGTGTGTGTGTGTGTGTGTGCGTGTGTTAGTGTCTCCTTGTATATATGATTCGCAGGCATCTTTGTGGGTACTGACTCACATCAGGAGCATTGGAATTGGAGAGAAAAATAGCAGGGGTTGGATTTAGGTCAGGCAGAAGAGAACAGATTTGTAAGAAAATTAAACCTTCAAACTGCATGATCAATAATCAATAAATGGCATGCAGTGCAGTCTCACAGAAACTGTGAAATAACTTGAAGGTTTAAACCAATTTTTTCTTTTGTTTGTAGAGACGTTCCAATTTCCATTTTCCATAAATACAATATCACATAAACTGCAGTCGGCTACTATGAGCTGGTAAACTGAGATTATTGTATAGGTGTCCAACACAGACAAAGACTCTAAATGAGACTGAGTTGGCCGCACAGCTAAAAAATAGATTTTTAATATTCTACAAGGCGCTATTATGGGATGTGAGGTGTCATGTATTTCAATGAGATTTTGTTGCCTAGCAGCTTGTGTCAAAATATCCTGGAGTGGCTGTCCAGGATGTATCCCCTTCCTTCCCTTCCTTTCACCTGTATTTTTATTGCTTGGCCTAAAAGACACATTCAAAATGTTCGTTTTCTAGATTCAGGCATGAACATGCACAATCAGACACACTTGTGAGGACTCCCACTTGGACCTCAAAGTGATACTACCATTGGGTTTAGGCAGAATTATGACACACAGTAACTATGCTGCACTTACCTGCAAATACTTGAGACAAATACATGTGCAAGGCTCTAAATAGAGCACAAGCATTAAATTGATGAGGGAGAAACAAAGCAAACATTCAATTATCAGGTAAGTTAATTTACTTTGCATGTACTTTCTCATGGAGTTCAATTCCACCGACTTATCCTTTCCCACATTGCTGCACTGCAGTCTTTTCCAACCTCTCCTGGCTTCAGTTTATCAATTAGTTGCCACCATCTGGTAAATCCACAGAAGACTACCCCACTCATAAGACCATATCTTGTTAGTAAAACCTTGAAAAGCTGTGTAGAGCTGAGTGCAACTAAATGACAAAAGGAATATGCTGTCGAGCACTTTTATTGCTCAAGTTTATTCGATTCCTACTTTGATTGTACAAGATGATGAATTCAATACAATAACAAAAGAACAGAAAGAAAATACAGCAAATCATTTTTAAGGGTTTTTGATATACTGTGGGAAAAAATAAGTGAATGAGTTAATTATATTTATCTTTACTCTTGGGGTGGTTTCGTTCATGTAATCACTTTCTGAGACAGTAAGAGTCTTTTTTCTTGTTTTGTTTTGTGTGTTGAGATGATGACTAATATCTAGTTAGTTCCAGGAAAATACAAATGAAAAAGAAAGAAAAGAAGAGAAGGCAATTGAGTAAATCAGAAGAAACAATAATGTCTTCTGTCCCCTTCAAAGTTTAATAGCTGCATGGGCATCCAAACCGCACTTTGTAGTCATGGCACATGCCATACTTCTGGTCCACTGTGCGGCAAGAAAACCCTTGAGTTGGATTGAAGCTGAGAGATAAATCACAGCAGTTAGTGGTTCAGTGGGTTATTAAGGACAGAAAATGTACTAATGGTGAAAACTAACAAGCCAAATGATGAGAAAACAATAAATCAAGGCACTTGGCTCAAAAGAAAGAGAAAAAACACTAAAGACATTGTTAAATCGGTTTCAAGAAGCTCTACAATTTTACTGAAGCACCTTATTTTTGACTTGCAAACGCTTATTAAGTCATTGTTTGATACAGTAAAGCTACTGTCAAGAAGTTATCCATATGTTCCATCCACCCATCTATTGTCTACAGCTTATCCTACAGCATCTATATTCTATATTATGTATTTATTTTCAAATTTTAAATTCGAAGATAGCTAAAATAACTAACAGAATTGAATCAGTAGATTGCGTTTTCCCATATCTTTTGCAGGATTGACCATTGCTTCCTCTTTAATGTGGCGAGCATAATAATAAATCTTATCTGAAGGTTTGAGACAAATTTAATGTAATCAAGGTTTTGTGAAGCCGAGATTTATGTGAGAGGATGTGATTTGTTGGTTTGATTCATTCAGTAAGGCGTTCTTTTCGCTAAGATTACCTCAAGGACACTAATTTGTGAAAAAAACTACTAAACACCGTTTTCTTTCATTTAAAAAAATTACTGCTAAATCAGAAGTATTAATAAAAGCCGAAAATATATGAATCTCAGTATTCTCTTATTTAGAGACAAATACAACTTTACATATTTACCTTTTAACTTGTGTCTCTACTGGAGGGTATGTGTGTGCTGTGGTATGAGTGATTATGGGCTGAGTGGGCTTTGTGAAGTAGTCTGTTAGAATGAGGTCTCTTACGGGTTGTAGCTGATGAGCTCTCTTTCCTCCCTTTCTATCTTCAAACACAATTATGGAGTCCCACTCAAATTTCATTGTGTTGTTGTAATATTTAAGAAAAGCTTCCATTCTATTCAATTCTAACTACAACAACTCCCCCTGCCTCTGCTCAATTCTTTTTATTCTTTGCCTCTTTTTGTATTTTCAATTTTTTTCTCTCATAAACTAAAAGGTTAATCTGTATATTATTATGTATATTAATCTGTATATTATTATTAAATGTTTATACCTCAGTGTGTTTATGTGAAACTGTACTGTCAAAAAATGTTTGTACAAATTCTTCTTATTTGCATCGTTATTATTATCAGTCATTAACTTACATATTAAAGATCTGTCCAGTGCTGGCAGCTGGGGTCAGGGTGTCAGTGGTAACAGCCTCTATGTACAGAGGATGGTCACAAATTTGTCCTGGGAATTGTACTTGCAGGTGGGTCAAAAGTTCGTAGTCTCCTGTTCCGCTGGGATTGTCCCGGTCATACCACTTGGTCCAGCAAACTGGGGGATTTGGGCAATAAATAAGAAACAGGAAACAAAAGCCACTTGAATGCTCAAGCACTCACTAAGGGAGAAAGAGAAGCACAAAAAATGTATTTATAAATTTATACATTACCTCCCCCACCACAGAAAGGAGGGTGGCAGACAAAACGAACACGGTAGTCATTGCATGACCTGTCCGGTTGGACATTGTTCATGCAGATGAACCCGAGTAATGGGTCCGATCTTAACAAAACAGAAAATATTTAAAAAATGATGAATAGATAATATGGATTGACTTTTGATACTGATACTATCAATGGGACATGGGAGAAGGCAATTGCATTGATATGCTTTTATTCAGTTAATGAATATCTTTATGAATCATTCTGAGGCTGACATTGTGAATTACTTAATATATCATCACCAATTCACTTTAAGAGTACTGCACTTACCGAGTATTGATATCTCCTGCTGTAGCCACACTCAGACCGGACAGAGTTTGAACTTCGATGCCTACAGGTTTAGGGCAGATCTTCCCAGGGTTTTCTTGGCGAAGATTTCTGAGAGTTTCCCAGTCTCCGCTACCGCTTGGGTTATCTCTGTCAAACCAATCTGTCCAGCATTCTAGAAGTGTAAGAAAAACAACATGTGGATAATGTTGCAAAATGAATAAATTCTTAAACTTTAAATTTGATTAATTGGGAAATCATGAAAAACATTTACATTATGATAAAAAAAAAGAAAGAAGTAGAGGAAAAAGTGCATTATCCTTACGGATGTGAGTAGGGTAGAAGCAGGGCCATCCTGGAATGGCTTTAAAAACAAAGAGTCACAAGAGAGAGGGGATAAGCTTTATGTTCAAATCAATACACAACATTATTTCATCTTGGCTAAAACTAGTTAAAACTGCAAACAAGAGGTATTCTGACCTGGTTTTACGGGAACAAGGGGTAGCATAGCATGATTAACTGGGAGAGAAATAGAAGACATTTCCTCAACATTTCACTCACCAATAACTCACTGCAAACAAGAGTAATTTTTTTTTTTTTTTCTTTTTACAAATGTTCAAGTTCAAGTCATTTTAATCAGCGTTCATTTCTTTTTTTAGTTATTCTGTGGTTCAAATGAGACCAGAGTCCTGTACCATTTTCACCAGCTGCTTCCACTGAGTCAGAGACATTGATGAATAGCTGGTGGCTTTCTGAAAAAATTATAAATATCGTGCTTATTTTTATAGTGCAGATTTTCAGAGCTGTATGACAGAAAGAGGCTGGTATTGAAATGGACTTACCAAAAAAACAGCCAGCAAAAAGAATAAGACTTATCTGGTAGAAAAATAAAATAAAATAGGTTTAGGCTTATTCAAGGTTGATTTATTTAGAGCACATACGAGAGTAGAAAACATCCAAAAGAGCATGACCAAGAGAAAAAATTATACATTACCAATTTGAACATGACTCCAAACCTGCTGGATAGAATTTTGCGATTACAAGCCATATAAAATAAGAATAAGAATATGTGCACAGCTATGTAAACCAAAAAAAACCCCAAAAAACCAAACAAAAAACATATATATATTCAACATACAGTTAGATTCACATGTTACTTCAAATCATAAAATTTATATACAATCTCATTAGAATGGGAGACAAAATTCAAGAAAACTAAAAAAGACTCACTGATGGAAGGTCTTTCCAGATCTAAACACAACCCAGGGATGGGCTCTCCACTTAAATATCACAAACAGAAGGATATCTTTAAGATAAGAAGTTGACACACAGGGATTACTTGCTAAACATTCAGGAGTGGCTGCAGGGTGTTCACTCAGTAAAATCTACCTCTTGAATGTCAATGGCTTGAATGCAAACAAAAAAAATAGATAATGGTTGAAGATAAAGTGTTGGACATGGATGTTGTTTTGTGGAATCTTAAACTGCTTTTCTTTGTGACCACGACATGTATTTTGTTTCAAAGTTATCCAATTACAGCGCTGACATTCGATGACTTTGAAAAGACAGGAGCCTTAATAATAGAGCTAAAGAACTGGTTTATCGCGGTTGACCCAGTTGTGCTCCCAAACTGGTCTCAACCAGGAACTAAAGGTGGAAATACTCAAAAAAACAAGATTTGCCTGACATACAAGTTAAAGGGTGTAAACTGGAATTGTTGCTTTCCTCATAGAATTAAACTAAAAAAATGGCTAAAGCTCTATGAGCTTATCACTATGATTTTTTCTAAAATTTAACATGCTGCCATCTAAATCTGAGACAAAAATCTGTATTATGATGCATGGGTTATAAAATAATGATGTGACAAGCTGCTTTGAATTAGTAATTACTGCATTAACTGACAATTCGAATTTGAAAACTCTTTAAAAAATTCTGTTGTATTTCCAAGTGTCTTAACTTCCAAGTGTATAATCTGTAATTTCACACAATGTCTAGGTATTACTTTCAACATAAAGTCGACATCAGTGACATTCACAAACAGAGCAGCAGCCATTTAAATTTTTTTTTACTGGTTTGTGTTTTGGTCTCCTCCAGGCTGCAATAACTAGAGTTAAAAAAATTGCGCAAAACCAGAAAATCTGGACTTCTTAAGATTCACCTCTTAAGATGTATCTTTAAGGGCGGAAAAGGTACCAGAAAACGCTTTGTTGAAATGTCTATATTTACAGCAGGAGAGGTTTTGTTCTGTACACTAAGTTTCAGACTTTAACTGGTAGAGTTTATTTTTTGAAGATCACACATTTAAGATTGCACTGAAAGTTTTGTACAACATAAGATTTGTGGTTTTGGTGGAGGTGCCATAAAAGTTGGTCACGAGTCTCGCCTCTCAGCACAAATATCTAACCTTACCTGTTCCCCCAAGAGCTGAATAGCCAAAACTGGAATCCGCAAATGAGAGTGGGATCACACTGGCTCCATTCACTACCTCTACATTCTATGGCTCCACCAGCTCCTCAAGGAAATATCTGCCACTTAGTTATTTAATATTTTTTCAACAATTGTCCATGTCAACAATTTTAAACCTGAACCAGAAGACTGCCCTCTTTTCTAATTATCTATCATTGCCAATTATACAGTGTCTTCTCTGCTCTGTCTCACACTTACAAAGGAGAGAATTTGCGGCCCCTTCTCAGTGCTCATCTCCTGCAGTGGTTGTATATCTGCTAATTAATTGCCCTTTGAGACGAATATAGCCAGCTCCCTCTGTTCAATAGCGGTGGGGGACAGTCTTTGTCTCTTCATACCTCAGTATTAAACTTTGTCACCTGAAGAGGCCAGTGTAATATTTTACACTAAATTGTGCTTTGGACTGGATGCCACAGTACAAATGACAGCATGTTGTAGACTCATTTATCAAACCCCCTCTGCCCCAAGATACACACACTTCTCTCCAATGTTCTTCCACTGCACAGCCCCCGTTTCTCTCTCTTTTTCTGTCTCCATGGAAATAATTAGTACCTCCATCCTGCAGTGGTGACAGAGCTGTCTGCAGTTTTTCTCTTGACCATCAGCCTCATTTATATAGATGGTACCCTGAGAAAAACATATAATTTCAGGCAGCATCTAACACACATGCACCTTCAGGCCATTCAGTGTTTATGAGGGCTTCACCTCATAAAATCACACTATTATTGTTGTACAACTCTGTCTCCTCTGTTTATATTCACAAATAACCAACCTCCATAAGGTGTTTACACTTGTCAGCATTGCTCAATGCCAATTAATGCAGGCAATGTGACAATCAAATCACGCAATCATCATCCAGCCCCTGCTGGCTGGGTTATGGATTGATACAATGGTGCAGTCAAGCACATATTCACAAGGGAGCTGACAATAAACAATTTTGATCTTAGATACTGAGGTGGTGACATTACAAATGATCCATATTCTGCACAAAGCATTAAATTCAGTCTTATCAAAACACATAATTTCTGACTAGCTGTCAATATCAGACTTACAATCCCACGGCAGATCTCTGTAAACGAACAACTCAAAAGCTAATCTGCATGACTAGATACGGAGGAAATGTATTTGTATGTAATTAAGGTACAATTTTTGACTAATTTCATGCAGTGTGCATGGAAAATGTTTAGAATATAAAACAGAAAATCATAGATAATAACTCTTGAAGTAAAAATACATTCCTTTATTCATCTTCACTCTTCATCCCATTAGAATAATTGGTAGGCGACATGCTTTGGTGTTTCATATCTGTTATGGGATATATCACTTCCTGCAGCTCCAAAAGTCAAAAGCCACTCCTACTGGTTAACGGCTGAAACATTGCTTCTATCCTCACAATGCACAATACACACAGTATCTGTATTCTACATACACCTTAATGAAGCATGTTATTTTGTCATAATCTTTACAATAGGGTCACACAGTGACACACCTATACAACTAGGTTTCCCTTTCAATTGCTGATATCTCAAATGTTGTTTTATGAGATTATATATCTCTCTTTGAACGGTGTTGTTCTTGAAAAAGTCATTTTCTTGTTAATTTTCAGAAGCAGTTTCTATCTAAATAACAGAGTATTGTTATTCAAAAAGAGAGAGAGAAAGACAGAAATGCAGAATTATCACATTATGGTGAGTTAAAACTGTGTCACTCCTGAAACTTCAACCGCCAGTGTGAATGTCAATGTTTTTGCAGAAAATTAACAAAGTCTGTGACTGTGTGATATTTTGGAAAGACAAAGCAGTTGCACTTAGAATGCACTAAGAATGCACTTAGAAGTCAAATATGTTTTCATGTAAATCATTTCCTATGGTAATAGCTTTGTCTTTCATATCTGCAAAAGGGAGGTAAGAAAGTAAGAAAATGTGGTAAGGATTATACTATCACAAGAAATCAACTTCAAATGATATGAAATCAAGGAAGACATTAAGCAATTAACAAGATTACCAAGAAGAAATACCTTTTATTGTCACATTCAGCCCAACATCATCAAACTTTGACCACTGCTTTTAATTCATGTACACAGTCTTGCTCAACAACACTTCGACAGGAGCACGGGAATCGAATCAGGAATGTTCACTTCCAAGGATGACCGCTCTAACCCCATGAGCCATGCCGCCCCCGCAAAATTATTCAATTCCCATAAAATATGTAAACAGTGCTCTGTGTCTGGCAAGCCCTCGGGTTGAACAAAAAGATTCATCTTCATCTTGCAATTATTTGCTGTATGTTTTTGCTTACTGACTAGTGTGTGCAGGCAAATGGTTGGCATGGACCTGAAGAGTGACTCAGGCTAAAACCTGAAATGACAGCAATCCCTTTCCAATTCGTAGAATTGTGTTTCCAATCCTTTGCTCTTTACTGTTAAAAGTGGTATGTCTGCTGTAAATGCAAATGGGCAATTTTTCAAGAACTCATGTCATAAAATATGCATGTCTGTATTTCACAGAGTGAACAGGAGTGTGAGGATTCATTGATATTTTTCTCAGGCCAGCAAAAACCTCCCAGACCCAGCCATGGTGTATTGTTAAATACATTGTAGACATGCGAGCAAACACTTGTAAATAACCTGAACTTTTTTTCAATCAACTGTACCTTTGTGTGAAGTCTGTCTGTCAGTAGGGCTGTTATCATACATCTTGCATTTTGACAACCATTCAATCAAACACTTGCCTCCGGAATTTTTCCGGAACCCTTCTCCATAGGGACAGTTGTTACCATGGGAACCTTGTAGGCTTGTGACCCACCAACAAACTGGAGGAGGCAATGTTTCCTTTTTTCTTTTTCTTTTTTTGTTCATTGTTCCTCTTTAAAAACATCAACATTGCATTTTTAGTTACTTCCTGCTTCTTCCAAACAGGCTTCCCTGAGTGAGGGAGATATAAAAAGGTCAGAAACTCTTCAACTCTAAGGCTCGTGGGTAATGCAGTGCTACAGGTGTATGAGAGCACAAGGTTTCTCCCATTATTCTTAGTCTGGAATGGAACATAGAGGTTTGCATCATATGTGGTATTGGATAGAGTGCATGTGTTTTTCCAGAACTGTTATGAGAGGTACATTAAATCTGGACTTGTGATCGATATTAGTTTCAGATATAAAACAGAAAAAAAATTACTTCAAGTCTGTAATTAAGAAAATAATCTATTTAAAACTCTTTTTTTTCTTTCCAAGTTGCAGTCTAATTCTATGATGGATTATATGCAGAGTGAATTATTTTCAGTGCTGTTGGCATTCATCTCTGCTCCTCCACAATAGGTCTCTCTGCAGCAGCATGTCTTCTAAGGAGCCTTCTTGCTATTTGGACATCCTTTTTTTATGAGTAATTAAAAAGAAGGTTTGGGCACAGGCACTGACAGAAGGTCCATCGAGATAGCCGGTGGTCTAATTAGAGCCACATATCCCCTGTTCTGCTCTGGTAAAACACTTGTCACCTCATGATTTTACACCAGGTTTGATTTAAGAATTCTCCTCTAGAATTTGAGTTTAATAGGTGTTGCAAGAATTTCTCTGGTGCCAAGTAGAAAACAACAACACCCGGAATAATTAAGACGTTTTTCTCTTTAGCGTTACGTTGTGTTAAATCAAGATTCATTGCCATGAAAGTAGGGGTTTTTAGAAAACAAGCTACACCCAACATTGATTTCACAACAGCAGTTGTGAAATACCATATGGTCACCATTCAGATGGATCTTGCTTCATCAAATTGTGGTATTTCATGTGGATACTAGATGAATGTCACTGATGAAATATTAACAGGGGAGAATATTTATGCATGTGCTTTCATTTGTATCCGACAGGCTTCTGTTGTAAAGAAAGTGCTATGAACCGATACAGTACATTACACTGGAGGATCATGCTTACCCAGCTCAGCTCTGTCTTTTTTTCTCATTCACAGCCTCTATGGTGCCAATGCTCATTCACGTTGAACAGCAATACATCCAGCTGCCAATCTATGGTCTGCTGTGTAAGTTTATCAATTGACAAATGGACAGGAGTGGAAGTCCAAGAAGAGTTGCATCAGACGACCTTCATCGAATGAAGAAGGGAAGAGAACTATTAAAAAGGCAATCATTAAAAAATGCCCTCAACCAAATGGTAATATTGTGTTATTGTGGTCAGCGCTTTCACCTCACAGCAAGAACCTCCTTCATTCAAACCTTTCTATGTGGGGTTTGCATATTTTCCCTGTATTTGGGTGTTTCCTCTATAGTCTCCTGTTTCCTCCCACAGTCCAAAAACGGGAAGTAGGTTCATTGGAGACCATAAATTGCCCAGACGTGTGAATGACCGATTTAATGGTTGTGTGTCTCTATATGTGGCAAGGTGATCACCTGGCATCCAGTCCAGGGTGTACCCTGCCTCATACCCTTGATAGCTGGGATAGGCTCCAGCATGTGAATGTTTGAATGAACACACAAGCAGAATAAAGTCACAGGGCTGTAAAAGTACACTTGTAAATATTTCATTCTCATAAAACACAGATGACAATGAGGTAATTTTGCTCAGTTTTGTACTGCAGCACTAAATTCAAATGATGACGCAACTTTTATAATACAAGTTTTCATTATCCTTTTAGTTAAATTATATAACACAGAACGGCACAGTGTGATTTACAATAGCAATATCTCCATCGTGCTACCACATCCATCCAGGATTGTCTTTTGTCAACTTTGAGTGTCCGCAGCTAATGTGTCCTTAGGCAAGGCACAGGGTGCCTAAGATAAAAGGCAGAGTTGCAAAGACGCGCAAAACTTCACCTCAATGATTCAAGTGTTGGTAAAAACAAATACATCAAATAATTTTGGGGGACATTGCGGCTTATTAAAAAGAGACAGAACAAGTGGGGTAGGGGTGCACATCCTTCAGCAGGGACTGTGCTGTCCTGGTCACAGCACGGTCACTTCAATAAAACTGCTCCACCCTTATGTTGCGCAATATGAATAACTTCACAGTAAATATCCCACAGTCGTGCTCCAAATTTTTGATCGAGTTCAACAACCTGAAGTGGTTTATGTGTAGAAAGCTCTGCCTCTATGCCACGTGCTACTGAGGCTCTTCTAATGGGCAAAGGCAAATACTCTTCGAGGAATATTACAGTCAATGTTTTACAATTTCAACGAGGCAGATCCTTCCATGAGCACCCCCGCCCGTTTCAAAACAAAATTTGTACTTACACAAGAACACATCGGGCCAGCACACACACTTAAAAATCCCTTTTGGCTTGTGTTGAGAGTCTTTGACAGGATAATGTCTCACTCCAGGGATGCAGTATTGCATTGTCAGATGTGTGATAGATATTTATGTCATGGAGGAACATGATAGATGGAAGTGCTTTGTGCCATTGCTTTCTGTCTCTGACTCTGTCTCCCAGAGCTTGGCATACTGCAGACAGCCCTTTAATGAGCTCTGGAAGCATCCATATCCACTGACAACCCTTCCTTAGCGTCCTCTTTGCCCACAAACGGTCCAACGGGCACTGAGTTATTTTCTTTAAATTTTGAATTAAATCAAGCTTGCGGCAATTTACCAGTCATTCATAATGCATTCAAAAGTAAAAGAAACTTACAACTTTGTGCATGTTATTCTTATATTAATATCACATTTGTGAGTTCAAATCTCAATGTGATACCGTTCTCCTCTACAATAAAAACTACTTTTGGGGTTTGATGTTTACTCACTGCAAGAATAGCCACTCTTTTTTCATCATGTACCTTAAATGAGAACTCGCATTTTCAATATTGGGGGTCATAGAAATGGAAAATGACCAGAATTTCAAATAGCTATGAAAAGAAATAAAACTCCTGTCATTGTGAAGAATATGTTAGCCATTCAAAATTAAGCACATCCAGAGCTTTTCAAATTTAAATTCTGATGTGATGAAATCATATCATGAAGAGGTTCCGTGAAATATGCTTTAAATTCATAGTATAGTGTTCATACTTCAACATGATAAACTCTTTTTCAATTTTAGGCTTAATAAGAGACAGATGGAGGATTAATGTATGGTCAGTGTTTTATAGTGATCAAGAAAAGTCCTGAATTCAGGACCTGTGCATGAGACAGTGTTTTTTAATATAACTGAAGTGACACCTACAGGAGGAAATGGATATCAGCTTCAGTACACGAGAACTCCTTTGGACCTTTGGGTAATTTGACTGCTCTCGGGAAAGTCTTCTCTTTATCTAGCCACTTCTTCATGGCAGTCAGAGGTCAGATTTAATTACAGGACTGACCCTAGCGAGAGGGATTCCTCAATGACACAAATACCCAGCGTTGTTGTAAAAGGACAAACTGACAACTCGCTAATACCCCCCTGTTCTAACCCCAGTAAAGTTTCATAAAGGGTGGTATTATGGATGTTCATAGTGTCTCTGTAACAGTTGTCACTTCCTGAATTGCAGGCATAAAAATTTATGTTACATGACTTAGCACATAGTTATACTAGCTCCGAAATAGCCTGAAAATCAATTATTTTGTCTCAAGAGGATTTTACACACAAATACATTTCCCAAGATAGACCTACAGGCTCATAAATGTCACTCTTTTCAGATTCTTAAAGAGAGAAATTTCACCTTACAAAAGACTACAAACATCCCCATCAAAAATAATTTTTGTCAATGGGTTTTAAATAGCTTGATCTGTCGGATGATTTTTATTCATTCTGTTCTGTATGAGGTTTTCTATGGACTCCATCCATATACTGTATACCCAAGTGTTCTGTCACGGCTACAGCTTCCTCAAATAAAGGCTCAAGGGCAGGCTCAATTAGCAGTTGATGTGGCTATGGCTTAATGACCCATGGACCTAAAAAGAATGAATAGACACATGAATTCAAAGCACCTAGAGTGATATTATTAACAATAAATCAAGGTAAAGACATTCTTATAATCTGATTCTATTTCCTGTTGTAACACATTCAATTATTCAGTATCTGAGCAGCTTAGCCTGCGCAGGGTCACATGGTCACAAGCACACTGGAAGCAGTCCCAGCTGACATTTGGGCAAGAGCCAGGTTTAACCTGGAGCAGTAGCCAGTCGATTGCCATATCGAATGCCTTTTTCTGTCAACCTACAGAATTGTTTTGGATTGTGTAATGAAATCAGAACCAAGCAGGGAACAAGTAACACCCTACTGCCGCACAATGCCATCCTTGATGTGTGTACGGAAGCGCCCGTGGACATGAACCAAGTGAATAACTGGGAGTGATGCAAACTGGTGCAAAATAACAGTTTGCATACACTTTGTTTCTCCATTTTATATCTACTATTTAAAAGCCTCAAAGCAGTTATGTTGTGCAAAACATATTTAAAGATATATAGGGATCAGCAAGAATATACCTTGAAATGCTCAGTTGCAAGTATGTCTGTATAAAATAGTGCTTCATTCTGATCACAATGGGCAACAAAGACAGAAGTAAAGGAAAATCTGCAAAATTGGCAACCATCTAACTCAGCACAGAAGAAGAACATTATAACATTATAATAAATCAAAACAAAGAAAGCATTAAAACCCCAAAAGATAAAACCTAAATATGCATAAACGTTGTAGAAAAAAATACACACAAGCACACAAACACACACACGAAAACACACACACACACACACACACACACACACACACACACACACACACACACACACACACACACACACACACACACACACGCAAGAGAGATATTATCAAGAATACCATTCATTTTCCACCAAAAAAGGTGATTTCTTTTTCTCATGTTAAACATTTTCTAAAATCCTCGGCCTTTCAAAAATATTGAAACAACCATTGGAAAAGTAACAATTCATACTTTAAGTGGAGGAATTTGGATCTAAAGTAAAATTAACATAATACCGCCCTCATAAATGAGAATAAAAGAGAAATAACAGTTCTTTATGAATATGAAAAAAACAAGGGGAAAATCCGACACAAGAGGGCGATATTGCTCTATTGTTGCTCCTCCAAATGGTTCTGTTTCTCACGTGATCCGTGGTAATACACGTCTACAAATACTATTTCAGCCTTTTTTTTACACTACCTTATATTGTGTTTAGTGAATATAACATAACAAAAAACATGATTACTTTTATTTATGATTTTAACTCCACATGTAGTGGTTAGCTGTGATCTAGCGGTTCATTCAGTCATGCCAGTGAGACAACCAGACATTAAGAATTCAGAGCCCAACCTGAGGATGGCCTCATGCTCAATGGAGGTCAGTAAAGCATACAACTATTTCCTTTCAGCAGGATATTAATACCTGCATATCCGCCTGTCACAGGTTTCCCACCTCAACAAGTGAAATCATCCACTTCCCGTGAGCGCCCCCCAACTCACCCCTCCGCTTTATTGTTCATCTCTGATGTGCGACAGTGTGCATCTGACGCTGTCTCTGTGCTGTTGTCTTCCTGGCTGACCCCGCAGTCAAACATGTGCATATTTATAGGCAGGAGTGTGATGGTCGAGGCACTTTAAATTCAGATAAAGGCTGAGCTAAATGGCTGCATTGGAGGGACGGTGATATCTGTTGATTTGTGTTTGATCAAATCAGGATGGGATAGAGCAACAAGGGATTACAAATAGGTGGGAAGCAGCATGGCAGGACTGCTAAGGTGGTCAGAGGGTTAGAGGGGTTAGACACGGCATTGAAAAGTAAAAAAACCTATATCAGACTTTCAGAACCTGCTGCTGAACCTCAAACGAAGACTGGCTATATGATTGTATCATTACATGTTGAGTGTAACACCATTAATGACTGAGAGACCTGCTATCTTCATGCATCACTGGACCATATTGCATTCTCTTCAGAACCAAAACAGAGTCCAACCACATGATTCTCTATCGAGGAGGACAGGAAAGGTCCAGGTGCTGGAAGGAGGTGTGTAAATATTTATTTTGTGGTCTCTCCGTTGAGCTTCAGACCTCTGTGTCTCTTATGAAAACTTTCTCCCACACAGGAGCAAGCAAAGCAAACAATTCCACATCATGCCTTCTGTCCTGCCGTGGACTCTCGTGTGTTTGTTTGTTCAGACTGCCGCCATGACAGACGGAGCAACACTGAGATGGAGGAAAACTGATAAGGAGAAAGAGGGAGGAAGATTTGGCAAGAAACGGGGGGGGGGCTGTTTCATGAGGCAGAGGTCTGATGGCGGACTACATCACAGATGGTCTTTTTCTTTTTTTGTCTTTTTCACAAAAGCTTTGCTCTCTTCAGCCGTGGGTCAAATAGTATTTAAACATAATTCCGTGCATATGTCATAACCTGCCTGGTGATTTAGCATGACAAATACACACAGCTGGGAAACAAAGAGAGTAAAAAACTGACCAAACAACGGGACAAATTCACAAGTTTTACAGTCATTTACAACATGCATGACTCCTTCTTCGGGATGTTCATACATGTGTTTTAAGTCAGTTTATAGGCATAGTTCTTCACCTCTCTTTACCACACACACACACACACACGCATTTATCTCTCTATCAATCTCTCTATATACATACATATACATATACATTTTACATATAGATATTTATATGTGTGTGTGTGTGTGTGTGTGTGTATGTGTGTGTTTGTGTGTGTGTGTGTGTGTGTGTGTGTGTGTGTGTGTGTGTGTGTGTGTATGTATATATATATACACATTAAAGACATACTATGCATCATGTCCCATATTTGACAGAAGGGAGACATTTCTGTGTTTCAAGTTTTAGAAATTCAAAAACCAATCATGTAGTATTTTAGAGGGATGAATAACAATGACAAGTAAAAAAGTTTTAAACTCCAAGGTGAACTGTTTCGTTAAACACAAACTCACTACAAACTTTAAACATATAGAGAATGGTTTCATGCTATATGTGTGTCTTTGCATCTCTACAGGTTTGGTGTGTGACCACCCCCCTCCCTTCAGGTCTGGGCCATTTACTTATGTCTGTGGGCAGCAGAGAGGTTTGAAGGAGAAGATCAGAGTGTGTTGTAGAGGATCACTGAGCACAGGGGTAAGATTATCTCCCTCACATAGAAATCAAACTGACCTAGAAGGCATGCCATCAGAAGGACAGATGGATAAGCACTATTGACCTGCTGACCTGCATCAGATTCTCACTAACTCAAGCTAATTCACATGCAAATTGGTACAAATACCCACTCTGACTTTTTCTATCTTCTCACAGTGGTGGTTTCTTTCTCTTTTACTTTTCTTTCACTCAAACCGTGCAGTGTATTTCAGCATGCACACCTAGAAATACTCACATACACACTCACATTATAGGTGTTTAACCACAGGCACACACATACACACTGCACATGCAAACATATTCTCCCTCGCGGCATGCCCTCATGGTGGTCGGCTGCACTTCTAAAGGCTTAATCTGTTGGTCCCACCTCCCTGGTTAAGAGAACAAAGGACCCTCTCCCCTGACACAAAGGAGGCTCACACACCCCTCCACACGTCCGATTTGAGTCTCAGACAGACCACCCATCCTTGAAAACCATTGCCTCACACAGAGGAGGGACACAACAGCAGAGAGTCTGTATCAGCGATGAGAGTGTTGAGCAGCTCAGCGTACATCATTCCACACATTTAAGTCTCTTTTCCATTTTCCAAGAATGCCCAGTTCACACACTCTCCAGGGGCAATTTATTTTGGTGTCAGAAAAGGCATGCAGGGGACAGCATGTTGAGATCTTTGCGAGCTTTGATGTCAGTGTTCCCTGGAAAATGTGTTCTTAGTTGTGTTGAGATTAGATTAAGTCAATGACAAGAATGACAGCCATTCTTAAAAAAGAAAAGCACCCCCCAAAAAAAGAAAAAATTCACTGAAGCCACCTCAGGTCAGGCTGTGATGTATGGAGAGGTGTCAGTCATGCTTCAACTGCAGATTTGTTTTGTTTTTATTTTTTCTGGTCAGAAGCTTGTGCTTTCAGCGAGTTATTTCTGTGTTGATATCATAGGAGAAACATCACCCTTGGCCTACAAAGCAGCTCCAAACTTTAGAACTGCGAAATTAGGTAAGTGGTATCAATAGAAGCACTTCAAATGCGTTCATGGAATGATGCAATTAGAGGCTTTGTGTCTAACAGATAGTATTCAATGGTTTCAGCTATAACAGAAAGAGCACTGGCAGTTAAGATGTATTAAATGTGACTCTGACATGTTTATTCTACATTAGACAACTTTTGCATGTAAGCCTCCCTCTTCTTGTGCTTTTCATCTCTCCGCCATCCAACAGTTCTCATTCCATTTTATGGCCATGCCCCAGACCATAGATTCCAGACGGGGTTATTTCAATCCACCTCAGATACACAGACAGATTAATTATGACCCGTATAATATCATGAAATTGAATCACAACTATACACTGGGTCAGTTGTAGGGAGTATGAAACCTTACACCCCACCCACTTCCATTCACTAGTGTCATATTTCAAACTGTGTTAATGTCATTTTAAAGTCAACAAGACCATTCCACAATTTTTACACTGCATTACTATGGTACCTAAAGAAACCCAACCTTGAGGAAGAAGTAACTTTAACCCAAGCAGCAATGCTTGCCAACCCTAACTGAAATTCAATTCTGTTTTTTTATATATTTTTTGGGACATATTTGTGGATAAAGAATGATTACTGCAGATGGTATGCAATGAAAAGATGGTTACTTAACAGACCTATTACTCTTACAGTGCAGCCACAAAAAATGCTGACAGGTGTAAAATTATTTTAGTTCACTGACCTATATCACAAAGTACTGTGGTGTTAAGCTTAAAGTGAGTAGGTTTCAGAAGTTAGAGGTCTTGGTAATTCAGAATAAAGTACATATGTCAACAGGGCAGTTACTGTGACTTGTATTTCTTATCGAATGCTCCTTAATATTCATCAAAATATTTAAAGTTGTTCAACTCTGTCTCTTCAAGTAAGTGACAATCTATGTATTAACATTTCAGCAAGTGAATTTATGTTGTAGAAAAGAGAACACTATGAAAATATATGAAAAAAAAGTGTGACCAACAGTAGTGTCATGGTGAAATGAAGTTAGGAGCAGGTCCCTGTATATTTTTATCAGTCAGGTTGCTGCCAGCGAGGTTAGTAAACAGTCATGTTAATATTTCTTGCATTTAAGTATCCATAAAACTTATTTTGAAAATATTCCAGGATCCAGTGAATATATCCAGGAAAATCCAGGGGAGGACCCTTGTCTGATTTTTAGAAATATACTGAATTTTATTCCAGTGTAATGTATTTCTTTTTAACAAGAGTTTTTCCAAGCTAAACTAAAAACAGGCCATATATTTTCCTTGACAACACAGGCAATATCCCATTATCTTACCATTATCTATGGAAATATAATACATCTTCCCACACTCTTGCTTGATAGGACTTTTACGCCGCATGCAGAGGACATTTTTCAAAACGATGATCCTATGGGTCTCAATGTTTTGGCTGTCCTATTTCACAGACCCTCCTGGACACACAGGCTGCATATTCCCCTGTGGCTCACGCCTCTGTGTGTACCATCAGTCTCACTGCTCCATTGGCTGAGTAACTGCTTTTGTTTGAGCTGAGCTTTCTTCCCGTTTACTCACAGCCTCTGCCAAGTTGCCAGCCAGATCTCCATAATCCGCAAACAATTATCATATTTGCCTCAGTGGATGACTCAGGTTTTTGTTTACTGATTCAAAATTAACAATTTACACAGCTGGGTTTTGTAGCGAACACCTTTCTTGGCTGGCTGCCCTCCATCTGGAAACAGAACAGGGGGATGACAAAAATGAAGTAGACATGGGATAGTGAGTCTTGGACCAATTCATAAAATAGTGTGATGTTCCAGCTGAATATCACTCTGATGGAAAACAAACTTCAGATGGGTGAAAAAACAGGATTTAGTAATTCATTACACATTAAACAAAACCACAATTAATACGGGTAGAAATTAAGTGTGTTTTTATACATGAGGTACATAACTGAAAATTTATTTTTAACCCTAAATGCGTTCAAGACCTCTAAAGAACTGTTTGACATATATTTTTTTATCATGTATTTGTGTCTTAATCTTTTTAAGGTTTCACTTTTCTTGTGACTTTAAAAAACAACTCTTTATCCTAGTGGATCTATTCAGATTCAGTTCAATCTCAGACTGGTGTGTCAGACAGGTAATTTGATTTTTACAATGTACACAATAACCCCTAAAATGAAGGGAAATTTAATTGACAAATCATGTTATATTTTTTTGTTCTTTAAATATTGTACAATATATATATATATGTTTTAATATCCAGTGTGTCATCTCAGAAATGTATAATCTGGTCTATGGTAATCTTAAAGGCAATTTCAAGAACTCCTTTGTTACACAAACAGAACACAGAGAGCATCTGGAGCTACTGAAGTTTACTTTGGCACCGCACTGATTTGCAGCTCAGAACTGGACTGGAGTCCCAGATTGCTGTGAGTAACGAAATCAGAACAATCCAAAATCTGCATGGGAATAATTAAATTCAGTGGAACTCACAATTACTGTCAACTTTTAACCACCAATTGGCCAAAGCAAACTCTAAAATGTATTTTCCAATGGTGTTTGGCTGGGTGTAGAGCTGTGAAGGGAAGGCTTTGGACACTGGATGCATTGGGCAACAGGTATTAGATTGCCAGCTTTGCTCCAAGTGCCAAGTCATAAACATGAGGGGAACTGTTTGGCATGCAGCGGGTCATATCAAGCAGAGGCTCTTGCTCGGGGCATTAAGATTATGTAAAAACATGCACAGCCTCCTGACTCACTGAGCTGCAACTGATGGGAATAGGCTAACTCAGAGCAAGTGAGCGAGGAAGACCGCATGAAGGGAGAAGCCCAAGAATAGAGACACACAATATGAAGCTGAACATGAAGACCACAGTAGAGCTGGCCCTGTAAATCTGTGGGATCTGAGCAGTTTGGGGGGAGGTAGACAGTTAATAATTCATGAACCAGCAACCTCATGTAATTATGGCTTAGATACATTGAAAGAGTAAATTTACCAACATGACACACTGAACTTTTTCTAGCTGAAATTGTAAGTAGAGCTGACTGACTGCACTGACTGAGAGTTCCAAACTTGAAAGAGCAGTAACCCTTTTTGTCCATCAGGATTACAGTTTCACAGGATCTGTCTCAGAGTCAGAGAGAGGAGTTGGGCTGATTCTGGCAACCGGGGCTGGCTATCTAATGTGTGTCTTCTGTAACTGTAAAATTCTAAATATACAAAAACTGTTCCATGCTATTTTTACGACTGCTACTCCTGCTACAATTAATACTAATTTTATTGAACTTATATTAAAATAGATGATCACTAAATTTGTAGAAAAGACATCCAATTTAAAAATGTGTAACAATATGGGATGTATTGAAATGGTTTAATTGCAAAAAGCTAATTCGAAAAAGTTGTGTTTTTTCTTAAGTTCTGTTTGGGGGGAATAATAAATCATTATATAAATTAGTCCTATTTCCTCACAAGTGTTCTGCCAACCTCCAACTATTTGACTCATTATGCTTTTAGGCTGGCTTACTGTTGACAGTGGAGTGACAGGTGGTGATTAGTGACACTCTCAGTTCATTCCGTTCCTAAAATACACTCACACACGCTTGTGTTTCCCTTGTTGCTCATTATTGCTCACATAAAATAAGCTGTAGTGAGTCACACCAGATATTTGCTGGACCTAAGCACTCATTCATCCTAATCCTGTTCATGACTGGTCATTTTAAATCGTCACTTCTGTATCCCACATTCACAAACCCTTTACCTGTCAATATTCCTCAAAGGGTGTTGCTCACTCTCTCAGATTAGTTACCTATTCCTGTGATTTTTGAAGATTTTATGAGCGCAAACAGCAAATTAATTGTGTATCATCACAGAAGTGGACCTTTGATAATCTTTGAGTGCTCAATAGCCTCTGAGAGAAATGGAGATAACACACGGATTCTTGGCTGAGTCTGCACCCACAGAGACCGATAATGGAAGCCTGGTTGTCCATCCATCCATTGTCTACCGCTTATCTTACTCAGGGTCACAGGGGATGCTGGAGCCTATCCCAGCTGCCACCGGGCAAGACACCCTGGACTGGTCGGCAGTCTATTGCAGGGCCACATCTACAGACATATACAGACAACCATGCACTCTCTCAGTCGCACATCTGGCAATTTTTTCACAATTTTTCCAATTAACCTGCTTCATTGTTTTTGGACTGTAGGAACTGGAGAGCCCAGAGGAAACCCACACATGGGGAGAACATGCAAACTCCACACAGAAAGGTCCCCTGTCAGAATCAGGGTCCTTCGTGGTGTGATCCATGCCTGGGTGTGTTTCATGTAAATATATGCTCGGCTTTTTCGTCATCACTGCCATTGCTTGATCCAAACCAACAAGCCACTTTTTTCCAAGAGCGAAAACCTATTATTTTCTAGCCTGAGGTTGCAGGCTTTACTTTCTTGTCCTTACAGCATTCCATTACAAAATGAGGTAAGACAACATTCCCATACCTTTTAAATATACATATAAGATCACTGTGAATACAACTCAGGTTTCCTCTGAATTCCATTAGCTTTTTTTTGTAAGTGTAGTTATTAACTACAGAGTGCAAAGCTCAAATCAATCAGAGAAATCAGTTATTCTATCAGTAGACACATCGCGACAGTTTTAACCAGAATGTGAACCTCCTTATCTCTTTCTTTTTATTTCTACAACCTTCTTTCAGTGTTAAATAGTGCATGATATTTCAAACAAGATTCAACTGATTCTGCAAATACGGGGAAACAGAGAGTTACATGGCTCCCAAAAATATTTTAGATTGACATGAAATCTTGTCAGGTGTGTGCCATATGTCTCAACGCAGGTTCCTTTGAAATTAGCTGTTTCCATACCAACATAGCCGGACCAGGCAGATGCACATTTATGCCAACTTGGCACCATCGCAGTAGTAGCATATTATATTCATAGTATATCAACAAAATGTGGTATTTAAACTAGACATGCCCCAACAGTTGTTTGGAAAGGCTGAATTTGGAAGCAAAGTTATCCGCAAGCTGTGGATAGGTCGTGCTGGGTTTTGCGCACATTTTATTATATATATATATTTTTTATGTTTTTCAACTGCTTGAGAAAGGTTTATCTTGCAAAGACAAGGCTATAGAATATTACTTGATTCATCTACCAGGATGTGAGCCCCATCAACATAAATAACATAAGAGTGGCCAAGTATGGAATAGCTTTGTTACACAGACACTACACTATAAAAGGAACATTTAATTCCAGGTACATGAAGTGAAATAATTAAATTTTGTTATCGGAAGAGTCAATGTCAATCTAAATGCTCTTCATCCATACATAGACTTTACTTGAATCGTTTCTGCTCTTGCTCACTCAAAACTCATTGTTCTATGAGCTAATGCATGCAATCTATTCCTCTATCTGTCAATATAGTGCTGTTTCTATAGCTGCACAAAGTAAAGGTGTAACCAGAGGGCAGTCTTGGCTTTGTCAAGTGAATTGTAAGCAAAACTGTGTGTGTTCTAGTGATTTATTCAGCCTCCCTGCTGAATGCCATGAAGTTGCAGGCTTGTCTTGTCCTGCTGGGTGTCTGGCAGATTGCTATGGAGCCTGTCATTGTGACCAGCAGGGTGTCCAGCCACTACATGGCATT